>NW_025555758.1:0-22386 GCF_020424385.1 Procambarus clarkii
AAGGCTCTGTGTGAGAGTATAAAAGCCTTACGAGAATTTGCCGAAGATGAGTGAGGTATATAATTGCAAATAAGAGAAACAGAGGAGACAATGAGAGGAGTGCATATATATATATATATATATATAGTATATATAATATATATATATATATATATTATTATATATATATATGTATATATATATATATATATATATAATATATATATAGATATATATATATATATATATATATATATATATATATATATATATATATATATATACACTTCCTATTGGCTATTGATCGTTGACTATCAACCCCATTAACGACTCGTAATCTCAGAACTACCACCCCTCTCCCCAAATACATGTCAACTGAATACTAAAACTCAATAGTAGAAGATAAAAGTCAAATGGACTACCAAAGTTCAGTAAACCCGTAGCACAAAAATACAAGAATTCCTCGCCTGAAGAAATTTTGTCATATATATTCCTAAAAGGTTATATCTTCTCTGGTTCTCTCTATCCCCATAGCAATCCTTTTATCATCTTCACTATCAAAGATATCCACCAGGCTCCCTATCCTTCTTCATCCGTCCATTATTCACTATTTCTTACGTTCTATCTGGATTATTAGCCTCCTGCTTGCTATCCTTAGCCTCCTGCTTGCTATCCTTAATCCCGATCATCATCTCTCTTATTTTCAGTCAATTACCTATATTCTCAATTTTCTATTCGTCAATCCCTTACTGCGATTGGCTGGGAGGAAGCAGAATGCGACTGTCCATTCTCTTAAAAGCATTTTATATTTTCATTTTATTTCAGACTGGACTCTCTCTCTGCTTGCTCAGCGGACCCTGAGACAAGCCCTGAGGGAGGGGATCTGGGAGGAGAGAGAGAGAGAGAGAGAGAGAGAGAGAGAGAGAGAGAGAGAGAGAGAGAGAGAGAGAGAGAGAGAGAGAGAGAGAGAGAGAGAGAGAGAGAGAGAGAGAGAGAGGCTGCCACTCTCAATACTCAGATAAGACGACCTCCTCTTCAAGATGCCTCATTGCACAATCAACATGGCTGCATCAAAGATCACATCATCTCTATACACGACCAATAGTCTTGAAAAATAATGGGCATGTGTAGTGTCTATTAGAGCCATTTTCCCTTCTCCCTAAACGACCTGAACAGATAACAGTTAATATGTATGTTATATTAACTCCCAGGTCCCGAGGGGAACCTCCCAGGTCTTGAGGGAAAAATTCCAGGTCCTGAGAGAAAAATCCCAGGTCCTGAGAGAAAAATCCCAGGTCCTGAGGGAAAAACCCCAGGACCCGAGGGGAATATCCCAGGTCCCAAGGAAAAAATCCCAGGTCCCAAGAGGAACATCCCAAGTCCCAAGGGAAACATCCCAGGTCCCAAGGGGGGGGGGCGTGTTTAATATCCCTGGCCTTTGATCTCCCGTCAATTGCTACAGCCTTGGATCAGCAAGGATTAGACCTCCAGGATATTTGCTTAATCCGTCCCACTTGTGTCGTAAAGAAACCAAATATTACCATTCGTTTTTCAGCGTTCCAGGGCTCGTTAATTAAAAAATTTGAGGATATTTACACGAAGTTAATGAAAGGGGGTAAAAAAGTGGAGGGGAGGGGGGGGGAGGATTTTTTTTAATGAATTAGAAAGAAACACAATTAAACATTTGGCATTTGCTATGTGAATGAGACTCTTGACTACACAGATATTAATTTTTGGCAGTTTTGTTGGATTTTTTTTTTTAGGTTGATGAATAGTGTAGGTAAAGTGGATGAGTGTGTGTGTGTGTACAGCTGTACTCATCTGTGATGTACTCACCTGTGAGTGTTCACCTAGATGTCTGAGTGCTAGCTCCTGAGCCAATTAACTCTTCCTCATTGTTTAAACCAGGAGAGGAGAGACTTCGTGTATATGAGTGACTCAGAGTGAAAGTGTCAATATATGAGTAAGTGAGTTCAGAGCTCAGAGAATGTGCATTTAAATAGTACACTTAAATCACACAAGTGTTGCACAGAGATTATCTTGAGATGATTTCGGGGCTTTTAGTGTCCCCGCGGCCCGGTCCTCGACCAGGCCTCCACCCCCAGGAAGCAGCCCGTGACAGCTGACTAACACCCAGGTACCTATTTTACTGCTAGGTAACAGGGGCATAGGGTGAAAGAAACTCTGCCCATTGTTTCTCGCCGGCGCCTGGGATCGAACCCATGACCACAGGATCACAAGTCCAGGGTGCTGTCCGCTCGGCCGACCGGCTCCCTCCGGAGAGGAGAGACTAGTTGTTACAATCAATAAATACTTCAACAACCCTCAAATTAAATCCACAACTGTAGTAATTAAACCCTTCCACAAAACATAATTAAAACTTTCCAAACCCTTAATTAAAACGGGAGACTAAAAATGAGGAGAGGTGTCTTAATTGACGAACAACTGAGAAGAAAACCGGATCAAAGTGACATGAGTTTTGAAATTTATGAAGAATTTCTGTCATATTAGAGACATTAATGACTGGTAATGGTTTCCGTTCTCATATATCATCATTAAATCATTATATCCTTCATTATAATCCTCTTTAAAATCACTGTAATCATTATGGCCACATTGGTGAAGGTTGGTAGAAGAGAAATTTGCCTCCAAGATTATAATATTTGAGAGATTTAAATTCACCAATAAAGCAGCTGAAACGTTTAAATTCGGCCAATCAGCGACAAGGGAGATGTATCAACCAATCACAGACCATGGATTTAATCTACGCCGCTCACTCACCAAGCATAGGAGTCAGTGCCGCATCAACTTTCACAACGAGAGGACGTGCTCAGCCTGTTCTCTCGATTTACCACTCGATAATTAATGCAACTGTTTTGCCTAACTTGAAACGTACAAACCCAAGCAACCCACCTAACCTGTCGAGCCCAATGCCTTAAAAAATGCCATTATTACAGCTGTTTTAATTTTAATATAATAATTTGAAATTATTCCATATTTTTTACCGTACAGAAATAACACGGATTAAGGGGATTCTAGACAGCAGGTTTTAGTAGAAATAACTAACACGACTCGGGAGAAAGGACATGAAGTCTGATACCAAATACAGCAGAAAAAAATAATAATTCAATCGGAAATGAAGCTAGCTATAACTGTTATGACACAACAAAGGAAATACCAGGATTTACAACTGCCGAGCAACCAATATCCTAGCCAAATTGACCATTACGCCAGCAGTCATAAAAGCATCAGCGATCAACCAATTGACATTAAGTGCATTATTGAGCCTTAGGAAGCAAACCTGCCAATATATATATATATATATATATATATATATATATATATATATATATATATATATATATATATATATATATATATATATATATTAGTAAAAGCCGGTGGTTTCACTGCCACAATACACACAACGGAAACCCAAAATGTGTATCCGATATCCTGTCGTCACTCTACCACTAGGGATAGGCTTCTCCAGGCTCCTCACTCCGACGTCCCTCTGGCAATATTTCAAGAGGCTGAGTAAACCTGTGGAAAAGGGTGAGAGAGTAAACACGAGGACCATCACTCAAGCCCTAGGGAGAGAGAGAGAGAGAGAGAGAGAGAGAGAGAGAGAGAGAGAGAGAGAGAGAGAGAGAGAGAGAGAGAGAGAGAGAGAGAGAGAGAGAGAGAGAGAAATCTGGCCATTTTTTCCATCCTATCCTGTGAAGGTCAAGCTCCCTCCACCAGATGTAGCTCTTCAAGGTGCTGTGGAGATGAACAGGCTGCCTGGCAGTTTTGGGCAAAAAGCCTTGTGCTTCTTTATGCTTGACTCGACCTAAGGAAAGTCTAGCAATAGATGCGATCATCAGTGCCCGGTCAACTATCACTGCTTTATGCCTTCTGATTCAACCTCGTACCGGATCAAATGCCGAGGAAAGCTAGTATATCAGTTGCAATATATTACAAAACTTCACTCTAAGGGGGGTCATTTAGATGGTTCTGTAACAACACACAAATCTAACAAACAAACGTCAAAATTGAGGTTCTGTAACCAACTTGGCCACAAACATCATAGACCTAACGACCCTCTTGGCCACAAATATCATGACCTAACGACCCTCTTGGCCACAAACATCATAGACCTAACGACCCTCTTGGCCACAAACATCATAGACCTAACGACCCTCTTGGCCACAAACATCATAGACCTAACGACCCTCTTGGCCACAAATATCATGACCTAACGACCCTCTTGGCCACAAATATCATGACCTAACGACCCTCTTGGCCACAAACATCATGACCTAACGACCCTCTTGGCCACAAACATGATGACCTAACGACCCTCTTGGCCACAAACATCATGACCTAACGACCCTCTTGGCCACAAATATCATGACCTAACGACCCTCTTGGCCACAAACAAACGACTAACATCAGACGGTATAATTCTCTTGGTCATAAACTAACTCCACCTAGAGGCGCTACGACCCCTCTTGGAAACAAATGAAGGTCGACCCCCAAGTCGTACGACTCTCTTAAGTACGATTCCTCACTGCGCTTCCGCTCTGAATGTTTCACTTACGGCGCAATTCATCTGAATGATTAATGCAAACCCTAAGTCAGTGGAGATAAAAAGATTGAACATGATTCCATTTATATTGTCTATCTTCGCGGGCTAGACGGCTCGGAGCTGAAGCTTTCTGCGAATTGAAACGTGCTACAAATAGCTGAGATTTAGTGGGGAGAGGTCGAGCAGATAGTCAAGACTAATGGTGGAGGGTCGTGTGTGTGTGTGGGTGTGTGTGGGGGTGGGTGTGTGTGTGGGGGTGGGTGTGTGTGTGTGTGGGGGGGGGTGTGTGTGGGGGTGGGTGTGTGTGTGTGGGGGTGGGTGTGTGTGTGTGGGGGGGTGGGTGTGTGTGTGTGTGGGTGGGGCGGTGGGTGGGTGTGTGTGTGTGGGTGGGGGTGTGTGTGTGTGTGTGTGTGTGTGTGTGTGTGTGTGTGTGTGTGTGTGTGTGTGTGGGAAGATGTGTGGGTGTGTGTGTGTGTGTGTACTCACCTAATTGTACTCACCTAATTGTGCTTGCGGGGGTTGAGCTCTGGCTCTTTGGTCCCGCCTCTCAACCGTCAATCAACTGGTGTACAGATTCCTGAGCCTATTGGGCTCTATCATATCTACATTTGAAACTGTGTATGGAGTCAGCCTCCACCACATCACTTCCTAATACATTCCATTTACTAACTACTCTGACACTGAAAAAGTTCTTTCTAACGTCTCTGTGGCTCATTTGGGTACTCAGCTTCCACCTGTGTCCCCTTATTCGCGTCCCACCAGTGTTGAATAGTTCATCCTTGTTTACCCGGTGAACTACTGTCAATCAATCAACTGTGTGTGTGTGTGTGTGTGTGTGTGTGTGTGTGTGTGTGTGTGTGTGTGTGTGTGTGTGTGTGTGTGGGTGTGTGTGGGGGTGGGTGTGTGTGTGTGTGGGGTGTGTGTGTGTGTGGGGTGTGTGTGTGTGTGTGTGTGTGTGTGTGTGTGTGTGTGGGGGGGGGTGTGTGTGTGTGTGTGGGGGGGGGGGGGGGGTGTGTGTGTGTGTGGGGGGGGGGGGGGGTGGGGGGGGGGTGTGTGTGGGGGGGGGGTGTATTCACCTAATTGTATTCACCTAGTTGTGCTTGCCGGAGTTGAGTTCTGCTCTTTCGGCCCACCTGTCTACTGTCAATCAATCAACTGTTACTAACTACTAACTAATATATACCCCCCCCCCCCCACACACACACACCCAGGAAGCAGCTGTATAACTCCCAGGTACCTATTTACTGCTAAGTAACAGGAGCATCAGGGTGAAGGAAACTGCCCATTTGTGTATCCGCTGGTGGCGGGGATCGAACCCCGGTCCCTAGGTCCACGAGTCTAGAGCGCTGTCCACTTAGCCACCCCCCACCCCTCTTGTCTAACTACCTGGTACCTATTAACTGCTCCATCAGCCTGTCCTTACAGCTCAGACTTCTTAGTTCAGGGACCAGTCTTGTGGCAAACCCCTGGAAACACTATACAGTAGTTATTTATGTGGGCGAATTTCCACTGGCTAGCTAATATTAATATTGGTCTGACAGGTTCTTGAGAGCTACACTAATGTTCTCCATCGTTGCCTACGCCGCTGATGGCATCTTGTTAGTGTGTGTGCCCCTGGTGATCAGCTTGGAGCACATTACTGCCAGGGGCTCTTGGCATACCACTAGGGAGGTGTTCTTGGCACCTATCTCCATTCTGCCCTGCCTACAGGGTCCGAAATTTCTTCTGCGTGGAACACAGGTAGAAAGTTGGGACTTAACTCAGTGTCTGAAGTGCGAGAAGTGGCGACCTACGAACACAAACCTCCCCAGAAAGTCTCTCGCTGGAGGAGGGGGTGTGGGTGTTGGGGGTGTTGGGGGTGTTGGGGGTGTTGGGGGTGGAGGTAAAGTATGTTTACCTTTTGGAGGTCTGTTGGAGGCGATTGTGGTAGGAAATATTAGACAACGTGGAGTGTTTGACCGGGCCAGGAAACACAAAAACACTTTGATTTGTGTTGATCATTGTGTGTGTGTGTGTGTGTGTGTGTGTGTGTGTGTGTGTGTGTGTGTGTGTGTGTGTGTGTGTGTGTGTGTGTGTGTGTGTGTGTGCGTGTGTGTGTGTGTGACTGAGAAGCCAGAGTCTAAGAGCGCCGTCAAACCCCTCACCGTCCTCGCCCTCTACTATTCATCACCGGAGAAACATTTTGAGATACAAATTCCAAGAATTTATTGCCCACACTACGAGCCAAAACTTACTTTCACAAATCATCTTGAACAACAAAATCTTTTTAGTGTCGACTTGGGTCTTTGTAGCACAGTGGTCTCCATCTTCGGCTCACATTCGAGTGGCCCAGGTTCAGTACACCTTATGACTCTATTTTTCAAGTAGTGAAACATGTATCCTGGAGTTAGGCATCTGTTGTGGGTTGTATATTGTGGAAGGTCAGCAGCCGGGCAAGAGGAAGGAGGGAGCCTTGATATACTTAAGTACAAGCTTCTTGTTCACGTAATTTACGTAAAACCTAAATTATTACATTTTTACAAACTAGAGTAATTTAGTGTAGTTCCAGAACGCATCTTCTAGACCAGCAAAGGCTCATATAAGAGCTCACTACCATTATTTAATTAAGTTTTTTATTATTATTTTCTACCACAGACGTGGCCAGACATTTACAATGCTAACCAGCATATATATACATTTTCTTCTGTCCTCCATGGACAGGGTGAGAGATCTACTAAACATATAGTTCAGAGGTTTATTGAACAATCAACCATTTAATGAAGTCCCATTGGAAAATAGGATCAAAGAATTAAATGCTAAAATTGTAATTAATAATGTCAGAGCATTAGACCAGAGTCAGTGCAGTGGTATAACCAAGAAAGCACTGAGTCCTCCACTAATAACAGGAGGAAAAAAGATTTAGTTCTCAAGTGCCATTTAAAACGTTAATATCACGGTGCTTCAATGTTAGGCATCCATCAGTCTCAGGAGACTATGGAGTTGCGCTCTGGTTGTCGGTCTGGAGTGGCCTCACCAGGGCGCAAAGCCAGGGTAGGTTGATTCGGGGGAGAAGCTGTTACCCATGCAGCAGGTCCCCCCTCTCCACGGGATGGGGGGGTTGACCTGCTAACTAACTCGTCGCAATTTGTACGTAATCGGTCGATTTCCTTATAAAAGATTGCGACGTATCAGGCAGAAAAATCAAAGGTTTGATGATCATCAAGCAAAGGGGTGTCGTTCAGTCTGTCGTTTCAGCACGGCTCAGGGTCACCTGATGGACTCCCTTAGTCAATCCGACACCTTTGATGTCTCTCGTCTGATGTTCTTTCTTGCTCGTATTCCCTTGTAAACATCCCAGCGACACAGTGCTACACAGACTTACCTGCTCGGTGCCTCTATGCGATAATTAGTTCGGTTGAAATCCAGGTATGATACAGTTTGCAATTTCTCACCTTGTGTTCAAATCCAGGTATGATAGTGTGCAATTTCTCACCTTGTGTTCACTTTCTTCAATAGAATTCTAACGTTTCATTACATTTATAACATACAGATTTGCAATAATTTGTTGCAGAACTGAATGGAACCACCATGAACCGTAAGGCATCATGGAACTACCATGTAAACGAACCATAAATCGTAGAGAAACGTTAAAGACATCTCTTAATCTGTGCCATTTTGAACAAATCCACAAGGGCCGTGACGAGGATTCGAACCTGCGTCCGGGAGCATCTGTGCCATTCTCTTTTCCTCCTACAAGAGAGAGAGAGAGAGGAGCTCTTGTGCCAAGCTTCATGACACTCTATATCAGCTAAACACACACAGGAGCACTGCGTAGGAAATGTATATGTTTATCTCTCAGAAAGTTTGGTAATATGTTTATTGTTTGTGATGTGTGTCTATGTAGTGTAGTGTCTATGTACTGTAGCACTGTGTAATGTGTGTCTATGTAGGGAGCCTCGTAGCCTGGTGGATAGCGCGCAGGACTCGTAATTCTGTGGCGCGGGTTCGATTCCCACACGAGGCAGAAACAAATGGGCAGAGTTTCTTTCACCCTGAATGCCCCTGTTACCTAGCAGTAAATAGGTACCTGGGTGTTAGTCACACGTCACGGGCTGCTTCCTGGGGGTGGAGGCCTGGTCGAGGACCGGGCCGCGGGGACACTAAAAGCCCCGAAATCATCTCAAGATAACCTCAAGAAGATGTATGTATTAACACGATGTACTGAACGGGGTTAGAATAGCTTGAACTACCTCATCCCTTTGTGTGTATTTTACATCAATTAACTTATTTCAATTTCAATTTCAAAGCACTGCTTACCAAAACTGCTTGTAACTGTATGTTCTTTATGTATTCCCGGTTATTGTTGTTGGTAAAGGCGGAGTACAGTTACAGCAGCTGTTTTGTAATGTTCAGTAAACATGTCTGCTTTAATCCTTGCTGAGGAGGATACTAACTGAGACACGGGAGTGTAGAGACCCCACCACTCCTGTGCCAGGTAAGTTACGGGCTCGCCATAGCCCGTGCTACTTGGAACTTGTTCCGAGTGGCTGAATCTATAACAATAACGGGAGTGTAAGTTTCGTTCATCTCTCCGTTTAATGGGAGACAAATTAGACCTCAAAGAATTTTGTTTTGATTGAAAATTAAGGTACTCAAGAGGTTGCACGGGCATGAATAGCCCGCAAAGTGTTTTGTTTTACACCGTCTCTGCTTTTGTGAATTGGTTTGTTCCATGAACAAATCCACAAGAGCCGTGACGAGGATTCGAACCTGCGTCCGAGAGCATCCCAGACGCTGCCTTAATGGACTAGTTACTCATTTGATGCATCACGCAATTGTGATGTCTGTGTGTAATGATGGTTTGTTCCATCTCTCTGTGCCTCTCTGTTTTACCTCTCTATTCCCGTCCTTTCCTGTATCTTTCTATCCTCGCCCTCTGTTCCATCTCTCTAACTCCCGTTCGCCGCCCATGTACACAAAGTCTGACCCCACATGTAATGTCAAGCGGAGAACCACCCGAAAGCGTCAGAGTTTGGTTAATATAGAGCTGTATATGGTTGACGGTTAGCACTATATTGGTGCGTGCCCCCGGGTCCAAAATATCATACATGGCTCCCATTACCAAAGGCTCCAGCTCACAGGTGTGCAATTTTGGATCTCCTCTTTATTAATGGGGGCCGGGAGCGGGGCAGCCAGTGTTGCATTTCCAGTTGTTATAGATTCAGCTACTGGGAACAAAAATTTGCAGGTAGCACGGGCTAGGGTGAGCCCGTAGTGGACTTACCTGGCACAGGAACGCGGCTAGAACTGTATTTGTAGTCAAAACAATCAGTAATAAAGTGGTGTGTTCCTGTAGGGTACATGGGGATAATTGATCATGTATTGTTGTTGTTAAAGATTCGCTACTTAGAACAAAATGTCCCAAGTAGCACGGGCTATGGTGAGCCCGTAGTTATATCATGTATTGGGATGGTTGGACTGTGTCCTCTTCGCTATAACTGAAGAACACGTGGCTTTTAGTCACATATGCTTCAGTAATTTGTCCTAATTTTAGTCTAAACTTGGACAAAATTGATGGTTGATTAAAAATGGGGAAATAGTTAAGATTTAATAAGAACGGGTGATAATTTTCCCTATTAGTCTACTCAATAGCTGAGACAGAGTATTGGAACGGAAATGTAATCTCAAACTTTAGTGAAGGTCTTTCCCTCACCAGACTCCTGTTAATCTCTCACCTGTTTAATTATATGCAAATGTTGTAGCTTTTGTCTAATCTTGATTAGTTACGCGAATTTTTATTCTTTAAAATTGGGAAGAGATGGCGGGTAGCGGACGCCATGTTAAAACTGGTTTGAAAAGAGAATGATATATTTAATTTCCTCGAGATGCAGCGTTAGCTTTGAAGGTGCTAATTATATCCTATCAGTTATATTTCTAATTAACGTGATGCATCAAATGAACAAATCCACAAGGGCCGTGACGAGGATTCGAATCCTCGTCACGGCCCTTGTGGATTTGAACTGTTGTCTCGCTCGATTCCCGCCAAAACGCAACGTCAGCCGGCATAGAAACCCCTCAGAAAGTTCCACCTGATGTTCTCTATGTAAATCAGGTACTTATTTCGCCAATTCTAAGTTCCGTAGTAATCCCAACTTGTGTAATTCGGCCGAATATTATTTCATATAAAAAACTGACTATTATATTAATGTGACTTGTAAGTTTAGGGCAATAGTAATTGTAATTCCTGGAAGTATCTGAAGAACCTGTATTCTTCCGCGGAGAAGGCAAAGTAGTTCCGTTCGGCTTTGATGAACGATATATAGTGGTCTTGTCGATCTTTTTTTCATTTCCCTAAGGCTTCCTTATTGTTTCGCCTCGTCTTAACCAATAATTCATGCACAAAGTGATGCTAGACTACTGTGATACTGTGTTTGGTGTCTGAGGTAGTAACAATCTCCACGGAACAACCAGTAACAATTTGCCGTGTTGCCAAGCAAATTTTAGGTCAGTTGTGGCACTTTAATCACTGGTTCTCTAATACAGTGGTCTACGTTTTCTACTCAGAATCGAGGGTCCCCAGGTTCGAGCCACAGACAGGATAGGTTGGGCACGTAAGCTTTCACCTGATGCCTCTGCTCACCTAGCAGTAAAATAGGTATACCCCGGAGTTAGGGCAGCTTACTATGGAAGATCAGAAACTGGATTAGGGGAATGGGGCAACCTTGATTGGTCAAAATACAGGCGTTCTGTCCCCCCCCCCCAATCCCTCTTGTGAAAAAACTTTCAATACAGGCTTTTTGTGAGAAAGTTGGGGTGGGTGGGGAGTGCTTACCATGGGAGAAGGTGAGAAAGTTGGGGTTATCTTCTTGAGGTTATCATGAGATGATTTCGGGGCTTTTTAGTGTCCCCGCGGCCCGGTCCTCGACCAGGCCTCCACCCCCAGGAAGCAGCCCGTGACAGCTGACTAACACCCAGGTACCTATTTTACTGCTAGGTAACAGGGGCATAGGGTGAAAGAAACTCTGCCCATTGTTTCTCGCCGGCGCCTGGGATCGAACCCAGGATCACAGGATCACAAGTCCAGCGTGCTGTCCGCTCGGCCGACCGGCTCCCGACCGGGGTGGGTGGGAAGTGCTTACCATGGGAGAAGATAAGAAAGTTGGGGTGGGTTGGGGAGTGCTTACCATGGGAGACAGTGAAGGGTGCCACAGTGGGATGATCTACAAGACATGCGTGACAGAGTAATCTGTGCAGGGCACTAGAGGAGTGCATGTCTAGGTGTTATTCTCTGCTCTCTCTCTCTCACACCACACACACACACATGTCTCTGCACACTCACACCATTGTACTTGCAGGGAGACGGAGAGAGCCAGAGTACAAAGGAGAGAGAAATGGTATAAATGTGATAGGAATACGAGGGAAAAATATACTCTGAAATATACTTTGGGACAACTTCTCTATCATTGCCATCTACCGTGATGGGAATGATAGTGGGAATCTACCTTTCTCTCTCTCTCTCTCTCTCTCTCTCTCTCTCTCTCTCTCTCTCTCTCTCTCTCTCTCTCTCTCTCTCTCTCTCTCTCTCTCTCTCTATCAATGTTTCATCTCCCCAGTTGATCAGCGTCCTGTCAATGTCATAAGATACTCCATCATTTATGTGTGTCGATGCGTGTAAAGCTATTATATCCGCCCACTGGAACCCAGACCAATATTTTCCCCTCTGGACTAATGTTTGGTTCCCCTCAACGGGAGTTTCTGTTTCCCCTCAGTAGGTGTCTATATGTTTCTCTTCGTCAGGAGTCTCTGTTTCACTGCATGTTGTTAATTAAACAAAACTTTGACTATTTTGAATGTATTTTGAACCTCTGATTTTGTGAACTGAATCAGTTGGTTCCGGGCGAGGCACATCTGGCCCTCAGCGTTACGGCAGCACATCACAATAACTAACAAGTGCCATTTACGAAACCCGTACATCTTTCCTTAATCCTGGCAGCTTTGTTTGCATATAATTCAACAGTTTATGATCTCCGAAGCACCAGGAGGCTGTTTATAACAATAACAACAGTTGACTGGTAAGTTTTCAATGCCCGTAAGCTGTTTAAAGAATGTAAACAAGACCGCCAAAGATTAAGAAAAGATGAACAGGTTTCGTAAGAACATGTGTAACTGCTTGAGGAGTCCTGGCCCCTGATTTCCAAGTTGACTGTGATTTATGTGTCGTATAAGACATCCTGGTGAGGAGTTGATGTTTCCAGGAGAGACAAGTTGACAAGTTGACAAGTTGACAAGTTGACAAGTTGACAGTTGCAGTAAGGGAGAACACCCCACACCCTCACCCATTACCCCAAAGGAAGGAATTGAGAATGGTGGAGATAAAGGAATTCACAACAGAAGAAACAATAAGATAGTATAAAGACGACTAGAAGTGTGCACAAGAGAGAATTACGGGATCACCATAGCCCGTGCTACATGGACACTTCGTTCTGAGTACCTAAATCTCAAACAACAACAACAACAACGTGTGCAAGAGAAAAGGAGTCGAGAGAAGTGCAATAAACGACACAGATGACCTCTGATGACCTCAGATGACCTCAGATGACCTCTGATGGACAGTTGACCTCAGGCTCGTCAGAATTGGGGCCGGGAGGAGGATATGCAATATTAACATATATATATGCACTATTATCATATACATACAACATTACGTGATAACATTACATATGTGATGATATTGCGTACATGTCTGTTTAATCTGACGAAGTTGTATGTGACAAATTCTTTACAGTCAGGGCAGGACTGAAGCCATGTCTGTGTCAGTCTGTGTCAGTCTGTGCTCTCTGACTGAACACCAATATGTCTATCCACCTTCCATCTATCCCTCAGAACACCGCATCTATCCGGCACAACCTGTCATGAAAACAGTCTCTGTCATCGCTTATCTCTCACCCGCGGTCAATGAGCGCTTCAGACAGAAATAACCGCACCGAAGGCGGTAGTAAATAAAGAAGTTTTCCTATGAGAGAGAGAGAGAGAGAGAGAGAGAGAGAGAGAGAGAGAGAGAGAGAGAGAGAGAGAGAGAGAGAGAGAGAGAGAGAGAGAGAGAGAGAGAGAGAGAGAGAGAGAGAGAGAGAGTCTTTCACTATCTCCTACACACTACGTGCCCGCATCTCTCACCATCATCGATCTAACACTGGTTATGAAGTGTTAAAATAGCCAGGATTGTATGTAGAAGCTGGGAGTGGAGGAGATGCCATCTCCCTCTGGTATCTTTAATCTATCCCCCCCCCGGCTCACTTCCCTCCGTGTCCCCTCTTCCCTTTCTCCTTCCCTCTTCTACATCTCTCCACCTTTCCACTCCCCTCCCTGGCTACCATCCACCCGCCACCTGTCTATCTTCATCACTCCATCTATTATCATGATGGGCAAAGTGGCGTAGTTATGTCACCTCTATCATCCCTTCATACTCCATCATGTGTCTCCTCCCTCTCCTCTCTCCCTCTCTCCCCTCTCTCTCTCCCCCCTCTCTCTCTCTCCTTCTCCGTCTTCCTTCCCTCTCTTTTGCTCAAGGTAGCCCATCCTCACCTCCCCTCCTTTGGTCATGTGTATCGCTCGCTGGTATTCAACCATAGGGCTGTTTCATAACAACTTTACAACCAGATTAACTACTCCTCCTTGGGAACTGGGGTTATTAATTGCCAAGGCTCCGTTCACTACCGTTATTCTTGAAAATTAAGGCTCTTAAAAACTAACTAATGCTCTCATAGCCTGGTTGATCAGTCCAGCAACCAGGAGGCCTGGTTGACGACCTGGCCGCGGGGACGCTAAGCCCCGGAAGCACCTCAAGGTAACCTCATTTGTACAGGGAAACTTATATTTGGACAGCCCATCACAGCCTCTGTTTCACTATAGGCATTCGAACAGATATCAAAGAGTAACATCCTTGTTCCTTTATTCTTTTTTATTTCTTATTTTATTTGTTTTATTTTATTTATTTATATATTCAAGTGCTTATACACGCACACACACATCCCCAGGAAGCAGCCCGTAGCAGCTGTCTAACTCCCAGGTACCTATTTACTGCTAGGTGACTCTGAGAGAGAACTATCAACATCAGAGGCCCGAGACTGTTCAACGCGCTTCCATTACACATAACTGGCCGACCCCTCACAGTGTTCAAGAGAGAACTATCAACATCAGAGGCCCGAGACTGTTCAACGCGCTTCCATTACACATAACTGGCCGACCCCTCACAGTGTTCAAGAGAGAACTATCAACATCAGAGGCCCGAGACTGTTCAACGCGCTTCCATTACACATAACTGGCCGACCCCTCACAGTGTTCAAGAGAGAACTATCAACATCAGAGGCCCGAGACTGTTCAACGCGCTTCCATTACACATAACTGGCCGACCCCTCACAGTGTTCAAGAGAGAACTATCAACATCAGAGGCCCGAGACTGTTCAACGCGCTTCCATTACACATAACTGGCCGACCCCTCACAGTGTTCAAGAGAGAACTTGATAAACACCTCCAAAGGATACCTGATCAACCAGGATATGTGACTCATACGTCAGGCTACGAGCAGCCGCGTCCAACAGAAAGAAATATGAGGAAAGATCCCCATACACACCTGGTCTATGTTTCCTCTCCTCCTCCTGTGGCAGGTTAGGGAGGTGGCCTGAAGCTGATACAGGGAGGAAACATTATCTTACACACAGGAATACATGGGGGGGGGGGGAGTTGTGTAAAACCCTGGTTTGTGTCTCGGAGAGGCTACGGGATCCAGTAAGTTCAGTAGAACTTCGGTTTCAATTCCTTTTGACCATGTCGTAGCTCAGTCGATTAAGGCAGCGTCTGGGATGCTCTCGGACGCAGGTTCGAATCCTCGTCACGGCCCTAGGGGATTTGTTCGAAACATAACCTGTTTGTTGCATAACTAACGTGTTGGTAATGAATTTACAAAGTTATTACTAATGCATTTTTTTAACTAGATCATCTAATTACTCCATTGACCACAGGTATTCTTGATAATTATGGCTCTTAAAAACTAATGATGTCTCTCTCTCTCTCTCTCTCTCTCTCTCTCTCCCTATTTCCTTCCTTTCTTTCCCTTTCGTTACTCCCTCCTCTTTACGCCCTCTCTATAACACTCTCCCTCCTGTTTCCATCTATCTCCTTTTCTCTCTCACTCCCCCAACAACACCAGCATGAATTTACGCCCATTACTCAACCCTACCCCCCCACCCACACCCAATTTCATACGCCAGTGCGCCCTTCCCGCGCTCTCTCCGACGCAGACCTGGGTGTATATACGCGCTCTGAGCGCAGACCTGGACATATACGCTTCTAGTGCAGACCTGGACATTACGCTTCCAGCGCTGCTTCGACATATACGCTTCTAGTGCAGACCTGGACATTACGCTTCCAGCGCAGACTTCGACATATACGCTTCTAGTGCAGACCTGGACATATACGCTTCCAGCGCAGACCTGGACACATATGCTTCCAGCGCAGACCTGGACACATACGCTTCCAGCACAGACTTGGACATATACCCTTCCAGCACAGACCTGGACACATACGCTTCCAGCGCAGACCTGGACACATATGCTTCCAGCGCAGACCTGGACACATACGCTTCCAGCGCAGACCTGGACACATACGCTTCCAGCGCAGACCTGGACACATATGCTTCCAGCGCAGACCTGGACACATATGCTTCCAGCGCAGACTTGGACACATACGCTTCCAGCGCAGACTTGGACACATACGCTTCCAGCACAGACCTGGACACATACGCTTCCAGCGCAGACTTAGACACATACGCTTCCAGCGCAGACTTGGACACATACGCTTCCAGCGCAGACCTGGACACATACACCCCTAGCGCAGACATAAACATGTACACTACCTGGCAGAAACTTGAAAATATACACCTCTAACGCAGACCTACTCACAGGAAGGTTCCACCCCCCCTTCCCAGCCAGTCATTGTCCCGCTTCCAGTAACAGTCCAGTTCGTTGACCAGACCACACACTAGAAGGTGAAGGGACGACGACGTTTCGGTCCGTCCTGGACCATTCTCAAGTCGAAGAATTCCAATCCAGTTCCACCGCTCAATCCACATAGAATCGGCGCAGGATTAGGACTCTGCATCTCCTTCTTCCGTTAAGTGAGAGAAACAGAGAGCTTCACCGACGTCGTCCTTACCCGACCCTGTACTCCCCGAGGTGAATGTACTAACAGGACATGTCGAGAGTACACTCTAGGAGAAGTACTAGGACGTAGCAAAGTCTAAGAGTACACAGAGATGATGTTTTCAGCGGCCTGTAGTAATCCAAAAGGCCGTCAGAGGTGGTCACTCTGTGAGGCAGGCTTGGAGAAGCATCACAGCAACACAGCGGAATTATCCAACTAACCCTCAGGTTAATCAAGTTGGTTCAGTAATTACCCCAGACCTCTGTCAATCACCTGTCACCCCGCTAAGTGGAGGGTCATAATAGCTTAATGCCATTACTCTACCCTCCTAAGTTTACAACTTTACATGTTTGAATTTGCTTGTTTTTTTGTTTTTTTTGCTTTATTTGTTATCTATGGTTATTTGTTTATTTGTCTACATTGTTTAGAAGGGATGAGGAATAAAATGGACGAGGAAGTTGATGACGAAATGAATGAGCATGAGAATGGTGAGAAATTGGATGAAAATGTGGAGCATGAGAATGTGGAGCATGAGAATGTGGAACATGAGGAACACCTACACAAAGGTGGGTTAATTTGAAAAACATGCAAGCACAAAGGTACAAATTTAAATACTGACATTTGCATCCAAACACAATTTCACACTCACAAAAACACACGCACATAAAACACACACACACACACACTGATCAAGAACAATTGAAAACAAGCAAGATATGTAAACCTACAATTCACTCCAACTTGCAGTCATACCATGCAAGATCATGCAGGTATAACCTTAGCAACTAAGCAATGACTACGTCCCGGAAGAAATACCTTTACAACGAAACACTATCCTTCAATTCACATGTATTTCTCATTGTTTACATAATCACTATCGTGGCTGTCTTCAATGTTTCTGGCAGCTCCTCTAAATCCCGCGTGAATTACCGGATTAGACAATCTGTAGCTGGAAAAGTGGTGCTTAGGAGATGAAGTACGACCAGAGAGCTACATCTAGTAGAGTACAGACAACGGTAAACTGTCAAATTATCCCCTGTCAAAATCCCCCCTGGCAGGGGCTTAGCCTCTGCCCCTTGTGGATATCACAGTATATAATATGATTCCCCTGCCTCTCTCTCTCTCTACCTCTCTCTCTCTCTCTCTCTCTCTCTCTCTCTCTCTCTCTCTCTCTCTCTCTCTCTCTCTCTCTCTACCTCTTGCCTGCTCTGTGTCTCTCGTCCCACAGTCAACATCACAGTTTTTCTTCCTCTCCAAACGACAGTGTTTTTCCCTGTTGCATTAATCGACATCTGCATCAGATCTGGTCTGTCTGTCAAACTGAGGAATCATGAAGGAGGGGGAGGAGTGAGGAATGGCAGGACAGAAGAAGGAAAGATAGGTCAGAAAGGGTATAAAAGTTAAAAAATAGGGAGATAAAAGAGGGAAAAAGAAAGGGAGTGACACGTATGGGAATGATGAAAATTTAAGAAATGAGAGGAAGAGAGAGAGAGAGAGAGAGAGAGAGAGAGAGAGAGAGAGAGAGAGAAGAGAGAGAGAGAGAGAGAGAGAGAGAGAGAGAGAGAGGAATGACAAGTGTGAGAGGAGGGGGAGTTTAGTTGGGAATGATATATAATAATATATCCATAATATATATTTAGTTTGCGTGTGGCGTTAACAACAGGTGATTCTGTTATGATATGGTCTTGTGTGTGCTTTACTGACCAGGCTTGTGGCGGCCTTGTTGTTCTGGAACAGTATATGAATTAGCTTCCCATAAACTTATCAATTAGCACATACTGACTACAGTTACACATGATAACCAAACCACACACGAGAAGATGACGGGACGACGACGTTTCGGTCCGTCCTGGACCGTTATCAAGTCGATTGTCGACTTGATTGTCGACACAACTTATTAATTATTTCGACACTTGTTGGACGTCACCAACTCTAAATTGTTTGACTTTTTAAATTGGGTATTTTTTTTTGTTATTATAAATGATTTAAAGATCATGGCTGTGGTTATCTTGAGGTTATCTTGAGATGATTTCGGGGCTTTAGTGTCCCCGCGGCCCGGTCCTCGACCAGGCCTCCACCCCCAGGAAGCAGCCCGTGACAGCTGACTAACACCCAGGTACCTATTTTACTGCTAGGTAACAGGGGCATAGGGTGAAAGAAACTCTGCCCATTGTTTCTCGCCGGCGCCTGGGATCGAACCCAGGACCACAGGATCACAAGTCCAGTGTGCTGTCCGTTCGGCCGACCGGCTCCTGTGGAGATCTTGTACGTATAATTTGACTCTAAATCTCTGTTATAATGTTTTGTCCCTTTCATTCTGCATTCCTTTTCCACCCTCGCTTCCCTGTAGTGTGGATGCTGCCTGAATGAGAATCGTGTCTCTGAGACAGCCATCTCTCTCTCCCTCCGGTCATTAGCAAAACGTTTCCTCTTTTAAAACGAGAAAAAGGCAGAGATGTGCACAAAACAAAAAACTGAGCTTTAATCCCCTTTCTAGCGTCAATCCCCCAGTGTCAGTGGAGAGGGAGATTACATGTACACAAGGTGGGAATAGAGAGATGGATGGCTCCTGTTGCTAAGTCTTTCCCTTCCGACAATATCTAAAAAGTGTGATGGAAATCGTATACATGTCTTAAAAGAAACAATATCATAGTCGTTTTTGGATTATAGAATCTATTAAGACAACTGTAAATCTATTAAGACAACTGTATAATCAATTGCCCACGGGTGAGTAAATAGTTTCTTTTGTGGTGTGGTGGAAACTTTGTTGATCTGAAGATTGGCTTTTCAGGAGACCTCGAATGTTTGAGCATTGTTTGTTGAGGGGAAGTAACAGGGTGATGATTCAGGGGGTTGAGAAGGAGGTGGTGGTTTAAGGGGTCACTTGGTTGACGGGGATAGTGGTTTAGGTAGTTGGTGGTTGAGAGGGAATAGTGGTTGAGCATGTGGTGGTTGAGGATGTGATGGTTAAAGAGGGGTGGTGGTTGAGTCTTTGGATCGAGCAATTAATGATGAATCAGATGAGTGTGTAACTCATTTACTCTCTCTTTGATGAACGTTTTCACATCCTTATTCAGTGAATCATTTACCCATTCTGTTTGCACTCATGATCTCTGCTATATTTCAACTCAATCACGCAGTCCATACCTAACTCCTATATTTACTCATACTCATACCTATGTACTCACTTCCCCCTTACACGTTCACACTCTACTCATTCACTCATAACTCTCGCTCAGTCATTCATCCGCTGACTCACTGTGATAAGGTGAAGCTCCAACGACCTGGTCAGTGAATAGCAATGATAAAAACAAGAAAGAATCGCTTGAAACTTTTCAACTGGAAATTGTGTGTGTGTGTGTGTGTGTGTGTGTGTGTGTGTGTGTGTGTGTGTGTGTGTGTGTGTGTGTGTGTGTGTGTGTGTGTGTGTGTGTGTGTGCTTGCAGGATCGAGCTTAGTGTTGCTGGATGCTTTCGTCCCCTCACTGTTCCGAGACGAGCCTTGTTGCAACTCTGAACATTTTTCTAGTTCTCTTGCTGGGGCTGCACGATAGAGCAACATTCTCTCAAACTGTCCTCGCATAGGTGTACAGAGATCTAAATTGCCTCCTTATTTAGGGTCCTGGATAATGTTGTGACTAGTGTAGAGTATGCTGCTGATGTGATGCTGTTTCTATGAGCCTGCGGAGTTAGGTTTAGTGTTATCTCCACACTCCCATGTCTTTTTCTACCAAGGAGGTAGTCCCCTTCATGGTGTAGGGAAGCCTTATGGTATAGCTGACACCTGTTCCCATTTCCGTAACCTTACACTTGCTTGTATTAAACACTATTAGCCATTTCTCACACTATGCAACTCATTTAAGTAGTTTTTTTAAGCATGTTATAATTACTTTTTCATCGGTGTGTATGTGTATATATATGGACATATCCTTTGGTTCGCTGCCACCAATTACATTCTCTCTCTCTCTCTCTCTCTCTCTCTCTCTCTCTCCTCTCTCTCTCTCTCCTCTCTCTCTCTCTCTCTCTCGAGATATATACAAGAGTTGTTACATTCTTGTACAGCCACTAGTACGCGCAGCGTTTCGGGCAGGTCCTTGAAGAATCGTTGTTACAACCAAGTACACATTTTACTGTTGAGTTAAACAGAGGCTACAGTTAAGGATTTGCGCCCAGTAAATCCTCCCCGGCCAGGATACGAACCCATGACAAAGCGCTCGCGGAACGCCAGGCGAGTGTCTTACCACTGCACCACGGAGACTAGAGAGACACCACCACCCTAGAGAGACTTTCTCTCTCTGTCTCCCTCTCCCTCTCCTTCTCTCAAACACACACACATAAGGAAACACATCCTAAACCGTACTCAAATTTCCTCCTTCAGAATATGCAACGCGTCAGCCCAAACGCTTTTCTTCTCCTGCAAAAATGAAAAGAAGATATTGTATATTTTCCCAGGACCAGCGAGGAACGCGGCCGCTCCGGTGCTCTGCTTCCGCTGGCAAGGTCCGGATTATGAGGATTTAGATAAGAACGCGTCCTCTTAAGAGGTCTCTAACATTCTCTTAAGGAGGTCTTAAGAGCTGGACCGTCGCGCACTACGAGGCGTCAGATTAGAATATCGTAAGTTAAGGGATCCTCAGATCAGGAGGGCTTAGATGACCTCGTTGAATGACACACACACACACACACGCACACACACACACACACACACACACACACACACACACACACACACACACACACACACACACACACACACACACATGAAATGCTCACAATGAGCAATTCAAGAAGAGGACACAGAAGCCTGAGAAACAGTGGAGACATATAGCGTTTATGTATATCTTCATATATCTATATCTTCTTAATAAGCGCCATATATGACCACCTTCATATATAGCGCTCATGACCATCTTGAGATATAGCCCTCCTGTCTATAGCTACTTGTGTTAACACATATTGTGAATATGTGTTAACACGCTGCAAGTTCAGTCCACAATGTTACATGGGTGAGGCGGAATACACCATATACTATGTTTATTATCTTCCTCCTGATGCTCCTGCTCCTTCTACAGACACCAAGACGCCCCATCAACAGTACCATACAAAGGTGATGGGTTATTACCATCACCTGGGCGCTATCACCCATCACCTGGGCGCTATCACCCATCACCTGGGCGTTATCACCCATCACCTGGGTGCTATCCCCCATCACCTGGGCGCTATCCCCCATCACCTGGGCGTTATCCCCCATCACCTGGGCGTTATCACCCATTACCTGGGTGTCCCCCATCACCTGGGCGCTATCAATCATCACCTGGGCGCTATCACCCATCACCTGGGCGCTATCACCCATCACCTGGGCGTTATCACCCATTACCTGGGTGTCCCCCATTTACATCTCTGAGCTTGCCTGCTCCACCCATTACCATCCAGTAACACCCCCATGCGACTATCTGGTTACGACTATGGGGGCACTCGAATTGGTTCAGATACCCCGCACTATGTGCTCTGATTGGCCATAGATGATTGTTACGGTCCCCAAGTCTTCCATTAGCTACAGATTCCTAAGGGCCCATTGGCGGTGTATTAAATGGCCGTTAATGCCCCGGTTGGCCTTTATATCGCTCCTGATGGTCGTTGTATCGAGAGCGAGGTGACCAT
>NW_025555759.1:0-13203 GCF_020424385.1 Procambarus clarkii
ATACCAGTTGTGGGAGTATGGGTTCGAGTCACTTCTGGGGTGTGAGTTTTCAGTTGTATATAGTCCTGGGGACCATTCAGGCTTGTTTGCATATATATATATATATATATATTATATATATATATATATATATATATATATATATATATATATATATATATATATATATTGGTGTTGAATGGCATAGCCATCACCATCTTAACTGGAAGACGTCTCCCAATCATCGATTGGAACAGGTTAAAAAAGGGTGAATGGAATATTTAATTACTCAACTGTCGCTCAGGAGAACAAACTATTGGGTTAAGCGCCGTAGGTCATTCACGATCCAGATTGTCTGATGGTCTGAGACCTGAGCCTGTTCTTGCTATACATCTACTTTTGTGTTTGTTCTGTCTACTTATGTGTTTGTTCTATCTATCATCTACTTCTGTGTGTGTTCTATCTATCATCTACCCCTGTTTGTTCTATCTACCATCTACCCCTGTTTGTTCTCTCTATCATCTACGTCTGTGTTTGTTCTATCTACCATCTACCCCTGTGTTTGTTCTATCTACCATCTACCCCTGTGTTTGTTCTCTCCATCATCTACCAGAGTTTCTCTCCATCATCATCATTTCTCTCCATCATCAGGGCAGAGTTTCTTTCACCCTATGCCCCTGTTACCTAGCAGTAAAATAGGTACCTGGGTGTTAGTCAGCTGTCACGGGCTGCTTCCTGGGGGTGGAGGCCTGGTCGAGGACCGGGCCGCGGGGACACTAAAAAGCCCCGAAATCATCTCAAGATAACCTCAAGATAACCCTGTGTTTGTTCTATCTACCCCTGTGTGTGTTCTGTCTACTATTTACCCCTGTGTGTGTTCTGTCTACCATCTACCCCTGTGTCTGTTCTATCTACCCCTGTGTGTGTTCTGTCTACCATCTACCCCTGTGTGTGTTCTATCTACCATCTACCCCTGTGTTTGTTTTATCTACCCCTGTGTGTTCTATCTACGATCTACCCCTGTGTCTGTTCTATCTACCATCTACCCCTGTGTATGTTCTATCTACCATCTACCCATGTGTGTTCTATCTACCATCTACCCTGTGTCTGTTCTATCTACCATCTACCCCGTGTCTGTTCTATCTACCATCTACCCCTGTGTGTTCTATCTACCATCAACCCCTGTGTCTGTTCTATCTACCCCTGTGTGTGTTCTGTCTACTATCTACCCCTGTGTGTGTTCTGTCTACCATCTACCCCTGTGTCTGTTCTATCTACCATCTACCCTGTGTGTTCTGTCTACCCCTGTGTCTGTTCTATCTACCATCTACCCCTGTGTGTTCTGTCTACCCCTGTGTCTGTTCTATCTACCATCTACCCCTGTGTGTTCTGTCTACCATCTACCCCTGTGTCTGTTCTATCTACCATCTACCCCTGTGTGTTCTGTCTACCCCTGTGTCTGTTCTATCTACCATCTACCCCTGTGTGTTCTGTCTACCCCTGTGTCTGTTTCTATCTACCATCTACCCCTGTGTGTTCTGTCTACCCCTGTGTCTGTTCTATCTACCATCTACCCTTGTGTGTTCTATCTACAATCTACCCCGTGTCTGTTCTATCTACCATCTACCCCTGTGTGTTCTATCTACCATCAACCCCTGTGTCTGTTCTATCTACCCCTGTGTGTGTTCTGTCTACCATCTACCCCTGTGTGTGTTCTGTCTACCATATACCCCTGTGTCTGTTCTATCTACCATCTACCCCTGTGTGTTCTGTCTACCCCTGTGTCTGTTCTATCTACCATCTACCCCTGTGTGTTCTGTCTACCCCTGTGTCTGTTCTATCTACCATCTACCCCTGTGTGTTCTGTCTACCATCTACCCCTGTGTCTGTTCTATCTACCATCTACCCCTGTGTGTTCTGTCTACCCCTGTGTCTGTTCTATCTACCATCTACCCCTGTGTGTTCTATCTACCCCTGTGTCTGTTCTATCTACCATCTACCCTGTGTGTTCTATCTACCATCTACCCCTTATTATATAAATATTGTTCATTTTTTTGTTTTCTTACTACCTCTTAAAATAACATGCATTATTTCTACCTATCTATCAGGAAACATTAATAAATAAACACGAACTCGTTACTAATAGACATTTGGAGCACGGAACACGTACGGAACACGTACGGAGCACGTACGGAACACGTACGGAACACGTACGGAACACGTACGGAACACGTACGGAGCACGTACGGAACACGTACGGAGCACGTACGGAACACGTACGGAGCACGTACGGAACACGTACGGAACGCGTTCGACCAGCGTAAATATTTCACTCTAAAACAGAAAATCATACAAGAGTCTAAAAGTCAATATTGACTATTCTCAAGAATTATTTGAGACTTTATTTTATTTTACTTATATTTATAGACTTTACTTTTCCTCTTGTTTACTTGTGAATATCAAATAGATGTAAAATACCGCTTCAGAATATAATAAAATAGTTTAGTAGTTGTGTGTACCCACCAAACCCACACCGAAACTACGACGTTGGTACAACGTTCGAACAAGTTTTAACACCTCCTAACCAGTTATAACAACCAATATAGCAGGTTGTAACAACGTTCTAATACGTCATAAACACGTTAAGCCAAGATGTAACAACTTTATTACAAGTTGTAACAAGCGGAAAATAGAGAGTTTCGGTTTGTGTTTCCAGGGTAACCAGTTATAACAACCAATATAGCAAGTTGTAACAACGTTCTAATACGTCATAAACACGTTAAGCCAAGATGTAACAACTTTATTACAAGTTGTAACAAGCGGAAAATAGAGACAGTTTCGGTTTGTGTTTCCAGGGTATACGTTACAAGGGGTCGTTAATCATGTACGACTCAGTACGATGCCTGTACGACAAGATTGCGTCGTATTATGAACGGAAATGTGGGCTCCCCAGGATCCGGATTCACGAAAGGGATACGCAAGCACTTACGAACCTCGGGCCGGATTCACGAAGGGGTTGCGCAAGCATTTACGAACGTGTACATCTTTTCTCAATCTTTGACGGCTTTGGTTACATTTATTAAACAGTTTACAAGCATGAAAACTTGCCAATCAACTGTTGTTATTGTTATAAACAGCCTCCTGGTGCTTCGGAGCTCATTAACTGTTTAATAATTGTAAACAAAGCCGCCAAAGATTGAGAAAAGATGGACAGGTTTCGTAAGTGCTTGCGTAACTGCTTCGTGAATCTGGCCCCAGGTTCGTAAGTGCTTGCGTAACTGCTTCGTGAATCTGGCCCCAGGTTCGTAAGTGCTTGCGTAACTGCTTCGTGAATCTGGCCCCAGGTTCGTAAGTGCTTGCGTAACTGCTTCGTGAATCTGGCCCCAGGTTCGTAAGTGCTTGCGTAACTGCTTCGTGAATCTGGACCTAGCCTGCAAGGCAGGGCGACATGGAGGGGGCCTCGATCCATCGACCAGGTATATAGCAAGTCTGCCTCTCGTTACAACACCTTATTTCACGCTTCCATCTAAGATCCAAAGTGGTTGGGGCACCATTCCTTTCCCTCCGTCCCATCCCAAATCCTTTATATCCTGACCCCTTTCCCAGTGCTATATAGTCGTAATGGCTTGGCGCTTTCCCCCTGATAGTTCCCTTCTGAAACGTAATAATTCCAGCGGTTTAATGTTCCTTAAACCACCGTGATACAGACGAAACATCTGCATCAAAGCTGTCAACTTTGAATAATAACTTTATTCCATGACTGAAAATAACTGAAAAATTGAACTTTGAATTCATCAGTTAGAGCTGGTCGGCCGAGCGGACAGCACGCTGGACTTGTGATCCTGTGGTCCTGGGTTCGATCCCAGGCGCCGGCGAGAAACAATGGGCTGAGTTTCTTTCACCCTATGCCCCCTGTTACCTAGCAGTAAAATAGGTACCTGGGTGTTAGTCAGCTGTCACGGGCTGCTTCCTGGGGGTGGAGGCCTGGTCGAGGACCGGGCCGCGGGGACACTAAAAGCCCCGAAATCATCTCATGATAACCTCAAGATCATGTGAACTTGTTATCTGTGTTCATGTTATGTATAATAACATAAACGAACAAATACAAACCTTTCTGAAGTTTATATATATATTTAAACTTCATTCTGAAGTTTAAATCTTAAATTTATATATCTTGAGGTTATCTTGAGATGATTTCGGGGCTTTAGTGTCCCCGCGGCCCGGTCCTCGACCAGGCCTCCACCCCCAGGAAGCAGCCCGTGACAGCTGACTAACACCCAGGTACCTATTTTACTGCTAGGCAACAGGGGCATAGGGTGAAAGAAACTCTGCCCATTATTTCTCGCCGGCGCCTGGGATCGAACCCAGGACCACAGGATCACAAGCCCCGCGTGCTGTCCGCTCGGCCGACCGGCTCCCTTCAGCAGGGAGTAATATCAGTAATATCAGTAGAATATTCTGAAGAGACCACTGTAGCTATTTTTGCTCATGTTGTGAGATCGATGGAGTGTTTAGAGGCGGGATCAGGAGCTGTACCGCACGCCAACCATCACAGTCAGGTGAGTCAGGGGGGCTATTACACACTCCGGAGGTCTCGGCTGTGTTTCTGTTTACAAACTCCTTTGTTAGGATCAATAGGAGGCTTTTAGGGACCATTGTAAACACACACATGTGTGTACCTGCACTGCGGTCACACACACGCACACACTCACAGACACGCACACGCACGCACACAAGCACGCTAAGGCACACACACACGAAGGAAGGAGCTCAGCATTTCTAATAAAACACATCAACATTCTGACACAAGAATGTTTAATGTTTTCACACAAACAACACACACACACACACACACACACACACACACCCACACACACACACACACCACACACACACACACACACACACACACACACACACACACCTCTTTGGTTATATGACAAAGAGTGCTGGGAAGACGGGACACCACGAGCGTAGCTCTCATCCTGTAACTACACTTAGGTAATTACACACACACACACACACACACACACACACACACACACACACACACACACACACACACACACACACACACACACACACACACATACCACACACACACACACACACACACACACACACACACACACACACACACACACACACCAGACACGACCAAACAATAAAACACACACACACACACACACACACACACACACACACACACACACACACACACACACACACACACACACACACACACACACACACACACACACACACAATAAAACACATAAAGTGTAAATATTCTCATGGCCAAACAGGCGATACAATCACCACCCAAACACCTTCCAACCCCGTTGCTTTTTAATGTTTTATTTAACTTTTTTCGGTTTCTTTTTTAATCCCACATCGGCCATCACTACCCCAGACATGCCTGTCTGTACGCCGGCACACGACTCTGATCTGAAGGAGATAAGCGTTTAAGAGTCATAATACTCCCAAACATCTTGTATTTTCCGCCCAAATGCTTCGTCAACATGTATAGCCTTAAACTGACTCCCAGCCACCTGGAGCATGGGACTAGGGTCCATGTGGCACAGGCGCTAGAGACGTGAGTTTACCTTAACACAGGTAAACCTGATATCATCAGCAAGGGATGCAACTATTGAGTGAACTAAGAATTTGAGTGGATTCCGCTATTTCCATTTCATTATAGTTTATATATATATATATATATAATATATATAATATATATATATATATATATATATATATATATATATATATATATATATATATATATATATACAATCAATATTTGTGTATATTAAATAGCCCTTACTAAGCCTCTTTTCCTGTACAATCATCAGTTAATACATCGGAAAATGTATTATTAAATACGAAAGTACTTTAGGAAATTCCTGTTTCAATTCTTCCTCCGTGGTCTGACAATGTCATCAGCTAATATGTGTATGAATATATGTATTTTTTCCTGTCCTCTAAATCCCTTTTGCTGTGTATTGTATATCTGGTATACTTATTAGAGTATATTGCGAACAAGCCTGAATGGTCACCAGGACTATATGCAACTGAAAACTCACACCCCAGAAGTGACTCGAACCCATACTGCCAGGAGCACTCTGCTGGCGTACAGGACACTTTAACCACTCGACCAACACGACCGGACAAAAGAGTATATTATATGTCTAAGTTGTGGAGGTCATTGTTCCCTTTGAAACCAGAGATATGATTCCTAATCGTGTTTTCAAACACTTTAATTAACTGTAATGTTAATACAACCGGTCTGTAGCTTTTGGGCATTGCTTTACTATCCCCCCCCCTTGTGCAGTTGTGCTATATCTGCATGTGTGTAACCACCACCAACACTCCCACCAACAATACCACAACTGCCAACACTGAACGAGTACAGATTTGTCCACTGGGGAGCCGGTCGGCCGAGCGGACAGCACGCTGGACTTGTGATCCTGTGGTCCTGGGTTCGACCCCAGGTGCCGGCGAGAAACAATGGGCAGAGTTTCTTTCACCCTATGCCCCTGTTACCTAGCAGTAAAATAGGTACCTGGGTGTTAGTCAGCTGTCACGGGCTGCTTCCTGGGGGTGGAGGCCTGGTCGAGGACCGGGCCGCGGGGACACTAAGCCCCGAAATCAACTCAAGATAACCACCCTGATGCCCCCTGTTACCTAGCAGTAAAATAGGTACCTGGGTGTTAGTCAGCTGTCACGGGCTGCTTCCTGGGGGTGGAGGCCTGGTCGAGGACCGGGCCGCGGGGACACTAAAGCCCCGAAATCATCTCAAGATAACCTCAAGATATATAAGCTGTTTGCCTGTCAGTCTGCGTGTCACTAAATCTGTCTGTCCATTCTTTTTCTCTTGTCTGTCCTCTCTGGCTAATTACAAGACGTCGCGTTGGTTCGGTTCCCAAGAGGAGTTGCGTTCGAACCGGGGATTAATCTTGCGGTGGCAGTGAAGAATGGTGATCCAATCCGCCACCGAGACCAGTAATATAGAAAATAGAAGTGAGCACGCGACCACCGTGAGTATAAATCACGTTTGGATTAATAAGAATTTGTATACATTATCAGGCAGGATGTATATGGCAGATATTCCCTTCGACATTTAATCTTTGAATGAGGAAGAGATTAATGTAATTATTCGCTAAGTTATGGCTGGTCTTGATGGGAGAATGGGGAGATGGGGGGTGCCCTTACCTATCTTCACTACCCCTTATTTATTACCCCAGGACCCCCTCCCCAATACCCATTCTCTATGGCTATCCATTAGGACTGCTTGAAATATTTGATGAAAAATATAACTTTTTCTTTGATTTAATTTTGTGTTTTTCATAGTAATAAATTGTTGGGTGCATGTGTGTGTGTTGAGTGCATGTGTGGGTGTGTGGGGTGCATGTGTGTGTGTGTGTTGGGTGCATGTGTGTGTGTTGAGTGCATGTGTGTGTTGAGTGCATGTGTGTGTGTGTGTGGGTGCATGTGTGTGTGTGTGGGGTGCATGTGTGTGTGTGTGGGTGCATGTGTGTGTGTGTTGGGTGCATGTGTGTGTGTGTTGGGTGCATGTGTGTGTGTGTTGAGTGCATGTGTGTGTGTGTTGAGTGCATGTGTGTGTGTGTGTGGGGTGCATGTGTGTGTGTGTTGAGTGCATGTGTGTGTGTGTTGGGTGCATGTGTGTGTGTGTTGGGTGCATGTGTGTGTGTGTTGAGTGCATGTGTGTGTGTGTTGGGTGCATGTGTGTGTGTGTTGAGTGCATGTGTGTGTGTGTTGAGTGCATGTGTGTGTGTGTGTGGGGTGCATGTGTGTGTGTGTGTGGGGTGCATGTGTGTGTGTGTTGGGTGCATGTGTGTGTGTGTGTTGGGTGCATGTGTGTGTGTGTTGGGTGCATGTGTGTGTGTGTGTTGAGTGCATGTGTGTGTGTGTTGGGTGCATGTGTGTGTGTGTGTTGGGTGCATGTGTGGGTGTGTGGGGTGCATGTGTGTGTGTGTGTGGGGTGCATGTGTGTGTGTGTGGGGTGCATGTGTGTGTGTGTGGGGTGCATGTGTGTGTGTGTTGGGTGCATGTGTGTGTGTGTTGAGTGCATGTGTGTGTGTGTTGAGTGCATGTGTGTGTGTGTGTGTGGGGTGCATGTGTGTGTGTGTTGGGTGCATGTGTGTGTGTGTTGGGTGCATGTGTGTGTGTGTTGAGTGCATGTGTGTGTGTGTGGGGTGCATGTGTGTGTGTGTTGGGTGCATGTGTGTGTGTGTGTGGGGTGCATGTGTGTGTGTGTTGGGTGCATGTGTGTGTGTGTGTGTGGGGTGCATGTGTGTGTGTGTGTGGGGTGCATGTGTGTGTGTGTTGGGTGCATGTGTGTGTGTGTGTGGGGTGCATGTGTTGTGTGTGTGGGGTGCATGTGTGTGTGTGTGTGGGGTGCATGTGTGTATGTGTGTGGGGTGCATGTGTGTGTGTGTGGGGTGCATCTGTGTGTGTGTGTTGGGTGCATGTGTGTGTGTGTTGGGGTGCATGTGTGTGTGTGTTGAGTGCATGTGTGTGTGTGTGTGGGGTGCATGTGTGGGTGTGTGGGGTGCATGTGTGTGTGTGTGGGGTGCATGTGTGTGTGTGTTGGGTGCATGTGTGTGTGTGTTGAGTGCATGTGTGTGTGTGTGTGGGGTGCATGTGTGTGTGTGTGTGTTGGGTGCATGTGTGTGTGTGTGTTGAGTGCATGTGTGTGTGTTGAGTGCATGTGTGTGTGTTGAGTGCATGTGTGTGTGTGTTGAGTGCATGTGTGTGTGTTGGGTGCATGTGTGTGTGTGTTGAGTGCATGTGTGTGTGTGTGTGTGGGGTGCATGTGTGTGTGTGTTGGGTGCATGTGTGTGTGTGTTGAGTGCATGTGTGTGTGTGTTGATTGCATGTGTGTGTGTGTTGAGTGCATGTGTGTGTGTGTGGGGTGCATGTGTGTGTGTGTTGAGTGCATGTGTGTGGGTGTGGGGTGCATGTGTGTGTGTGTGTGGGGTGCATGTGTGTGTGTGTGGGGTGCATGTGTGTGTGTGTGGGGTGCATGTGTGTGTGTGTGTGGGGTGCATGTGTGTGTGTGTGTGGGGTGCATGTGTGTGTGTGTGTGGGGTGCATGTGTGTGTGTGTTGGGTGCATGTGTGTGTGTGTTGAGTGCATGTGTGTGTGTGTTGGGTGCATGTGTGTGTGTGTTGAGTGCATGTGTGTGTGTGTTGGGTGCATGTGTGTGTGTGTGTTGGGTGCATGTGTGTGTGTGTGTTGAGTGCATGTGTGTGTGTGTGTTTGAGTGCATGTGTGTTGAGTGCATGTGTGTGTGTGTTGAGTGCATGTGTTTGTGTGTTGAGTGCATGTGTGTGTGTGTTGGGTGCATGTGTGTGTGTGTTGGGTGCATGTGTGTGTGTGGGGTGCATGTGTGTGTGTGTTGGGTGCATGTGTGTGTGTGGGGTGCATGTGTGTGTGTGTGTTGAGTGCATGTGTGTGTGTGTTATATGGGCATATATATGAAGGAGATATATTATATGAAAACATATATGCCGGGATTGGCCAATTGCTATAATACTTGCAACAATATTCCATATATATCATTGAAGATACATTCTCCAAACATGCTACATCCATATCACCATACATTCTCATGAAATAAATGAGTCATTAGGAGCAGACTTCAGATGAGCTCAGGATAACAGCTCATGCTTGCACTTTCACCAGGTACGGCATTTGACAACCCTTAAGAACCCTAAGTGCTAGTTAAAAAAGAATGTCACGGTTCCTTTCCCCTATATATATATATATATATATATATATATATATATATATATATATATATATATATATATATATATATATACATATATATATATATATATATATTATATATATACATATATATATATATATATATAATATATATATATATATATATATATATATATATACCGCAGTGGAGAATGGTAGCGTGAGGAGCTGCAGTAAGCGTCCTTAGGGGAATCCTTCGTCTTCGTCTGTGTGTTTTAAGGCGGGTAATGCAAAAACAAAATATTCACTCGAGGGAGTTTAAAATATCCAAGTTTCTGGGAGAAAATTACTATGGCGCGGCGATATGGACCCATTCATTCTGAGGCGCACATCAGGCCTGCTTCAAGGTCTCGTGCTTCGAGCCAGTAAAGATTATCTCCAAGAGCTCTTCAGGTCGCTCAAACCTCGTGAAACTCTACCTTACCCTTCATGGCTACTCCAAGGGCCCACTAAATCATCAGGCAATAATCATTATATCATAATTACGTCGTACTTAGAGCATCATTACTGATCATCTCCCACTCGGGCTCTCAGAACCAATACCAGCCACGGCTCATTACCAGGGTCGGGGCAAGCAGCTAAGGGTCCTCTCAGTACCCTTAACCCCAGAGTGCGTCGACCTTCTGAACCCTCAACTCCGGATATTTGCAACACCTCTCCTCTACGACACGGGAACAACACAATCGGGTCCCCGGTTCGATGCCCATCTTCGCCGAGGACACCACCACACTTGGGGACAGTGGAAAGCGACGCCCCGACGCAAGGACTGGCTACAGCGGGCACTCGATAAACCGGGCGGTTGTTATACTGACAGAAGGAGGAGTGGGAGTTAGTCGACGCAGCGGGGTGCCTGCTACCTGCACCCTTCTCCTCGCCTCCTCCTCCTCCTCCCACACCCGGGCACTGGGTACTGGAAATTATGATCCTACAAGGAGGGTAGGATGGGGGCAGCGCTGGCTAGGATGCTCGAGGAACATGGAGGAATGTTTGTGTCAGCTGCTGTACAGCGGTTCCTTAGATTGGGGTCTATTGTTTGTGTGCGAGTCTGTCAGTTGTTCACCTAGTTGAGCTCTGGCTCTTTGGTCCCGCCTCTCAACTGTCAATCAACTGGTGTACAGGTTCCTGAGCCTATTGGGCTCTATCATATCTACACTTGAAACTGTGTATGGAGTCAGCCTCCACCACATCACTGCCTAATGCATTCCACCTGTTAACTACTCTGACACTAAAAAAGTTCTTTCTAACGTCTCTGTGGCTCATGTGGGTACTCAGTTTCCACCTGTGTCCCCTTGTTCGTGTCCCACCCGTGCTAAATAGTTTGTCTTTGTCCACCCGGTCAATTCCTCAGAATTTTGTAGGTTGTGATCATGTCTCCCCTTACGCTTCTGTCTTCCAGGGACGTGAGGTTAAGCGTGACGTGATGAAAGAGAGAGAGAGAGAGAGAGAGAGAGAGAGAGAGAGAGAGAGAGAGAGAGAGAGAGAGAGAGAGAGAGAGAGAGAGAGAGAGAGAGAGAGAGAGAGAGAGAGAGAGAGAGAGAGAGAGAGAGAGAGAGAGAGAGAGAGAGAGAGAGAGAGAGAGAGAGAGAGAGAGCAGGAGGCTGAGAGGGGAGGAGTCAGGACCCATAACTAGTGTAGGCACCGCTGTATTTCACCTTCTATGATCCTTGTGACTGGTAACTACAGAACTGGTTCCTGGCCTCCAGGGTGTAATTACTGCCCGCTACACCAACTGTGGTGGTGGTGGTGGGGGTAGTGGTGGTGGTGGTGGTGGTGGTGGTGGTGGTGGTGGTGGCTGTCCCTGGTGGTGGTGTTGGTGGTGGTGGTAGTGGTGGTGGTGGTGGTATTGGTGGTGGTGGTGGTGGCTGTCCTGGTGGTGGTGGTGGTGGTGGTAGTGGTGGTGGTGGTGGTGGTGGCTGTCCTGGTGGTGGGTGTGGTGGTGGTGGTGGTGGTGGTGGTAGTGGTGGTGGTAGTGGTGGTGGTGGTGGTGGTGGTGGTAGTGGTTGTGGTGGTGGTGGTGGTGGTGGTAGTGGTTGTGGTGGTTGTGGTGGTGGTGGCTGTCCTGGTGGTGGTGGTGGTGGTGGTGGTGGTGGTGGTAGTGGTGGTGGTAGTGGTGGTGGTGGTGGTGGTGGTGGTGGTGGTGGTGGTTGTGGTGGTGGTGGTGTGGTGGTGGTGGTGGTGGTGGTGGTGGTGGTGGTGGTGGTGGTGGTGGTGGTGGTAGTGGTGGTGGTGGTGCTGGGTGTGGTGGTGGTAGTGGTGGTGGTGCTGGTGGTGGTGGTGGTGGTGGTCGTGGTAGTGGTGGTAGTGGTGGTGGTGGTGGTGGTGGTAGTGGTGGTGGTAGTGGAGGTAGTGGTGGTGGTAGTGGTGGTGGTGGTCGTGGTAGTGGTGGTGGTGGTGGTGGTGGTGGTGGTGGTGGTGGTCGTGGTGGCTGTCCTGGTGGTGGTGGTGGTGGTGGTGGTGGCTGTCCTGGTGGTGGTGGTGGTGGTGGTGGTGGTGGTTGGTGGTGGGTGGTGGTGGTGGTGGTAGTAGTGGTGGTGGTAGTGGTGGTAGTGGTGGTGGTGGTGGTGGTGTGGTGGTAGTGGTGGTGGTGGTGGTGTAGGTGGTGGTAGTGTAGGTGGTGGTGTAGGTGGTGGTAGTGGTGGTCGTGGTAGTGGTGGTTGTGGTGCTGGTGGTAGTGGTGGTAGTGATGGTGGTAGTGGTGGTAGTAGTGGTGGTGGTTGTCCTCCAGGTGATGACCGTAGTGGTTGTGCTCACCTAACAGTATGGGGGTAGTGATGGCTGATCTCCCATCTTCACATATTACAACTATTGCAATTCAATAACATTTCTCGTGATGGAGGTGGCTTTCACCACTTCCTGTTCCACTATATTCTATTTTCTTCTCCATCCATACGAGTATATCCATTTATTTCCACCTATGACATATCGTCATACTTTCTCTCACATTACACGCGAGCTGTCCTTGTCTTAATGTCTATATACACTTCTGTATCTTGTATGTCGTAAACATATCCTCTTTGGATCTTTCTATCTTCTATGGTAGTAAGATTTAGTTCCCTTAACATGTTGCTTTTGCACTTGTTCCAAATTTTTGCATTTTTTATAATCTTGAGTTTGTGCTTCGCAATATGTGGATTCCATGCCGGCGCTGCATATTCTACTATTGGTCCCACGTAGGTTCAACAGACTGTCGAGTTATTTAGATATCAAAGACACTTCACCATGCAATAATAATTTGTTATCCGCTTCTCTGTTCATTGCTAACAGTGCTTCTGTTAGGTCTCTGTTTTCACCTGTTTATTGGCACCTGTTTCGTCCTATATTACCCTACTACACCATTCTCTTTGTGCTTGTTATATATTCGAGTGTCTTCAAGATATTCCATCTTCATTATAATTTCGTTATCTTAAAAATTCATGGTTGTATTAC
>NW_025555760.1:0-17500 GCF_020424385.1 Procambarus clarkii
ATGTGGGATATTTGGGTTTGATTCTGATTAATTAATAATTAAAATAGTAAATTAAATTACGAAGGACCACCCGCTTTTAAAGTAAAGAGGGAAACTGAGAATTTCAGATCATTAGGTAAAATTCTAGAGAAAACCAGTGACTATGGATATGACTAGAAAGTATGATCATAAGAATAATTAATGGGCTGTATTATTAAAACCAAACTTCAAACACCTACATTGGGGGGTTATTGCTGGAAGTCAGTACGTCCAGGAATCAGTGTGGTTCGTTCACTAATTCTATTAATAATAATCTAATCCTATAATTAATGTTGAATATAATATTATTCATACAACGAAGAACATGAATATGAGCATAATAATGAGTTACAGTAAATCACACATTATGTTATACATTCTGAATGTATCAAATTGCAAAGTTATGAGTAAAAGAAATAAGCCTTAGCTGGTAATAGATTCCTTTAGATAACCCTGGTAGTCCTCTTAATCTCCAAATCTGGTACACCGACGTAAGACACGGTTAGCATGGGGAAGGCAGCATGAGGAATTCGTCTCTCGTGCTGCAAGATAAATGACTACCAGTAGCAATTGATTTAACTACACAATACATATTCAAGATTATAGATAACTACAGATAGAATTCTAATCACCTGTTATTAGGTGTGTTTCGCCGCGTGACGTGCAATCACCCTGTCATTAGCACACTTATAAATGATGCATCAAATAAAAGTACTTAACTGTGGGCACTGTGTAAGTATTAAGATTGCCGTAATTACGTATCTCAAATTCAGGTAAGCTTGTCCTGGATTTGTACGTCTCAAGTTGGCTGATCACGTGTCGTCAGGAACCAAGTCTAGGGGTCCCTTATTTAACACCAGCACTAGTTGAAGATATTATCTGCAAGGTCGTTCACGCCTCACAGTGGCGGCTTTCATCTGTGGATGGACACACTGTCCTATTTGCTGGACAATGGCGTATTCTTATGAGTACGGTGAGCGCGAGTTTGCTTCCTTTCAACTCTGCACGTGTCCACGCACCGACTAAGGATGGCGTCCCCCAACCCACGCCGAGTCGACGTTCATTACACAAATTATTGGCATGAACATTAATATTTCTCGCATTCGCGCTTGAAACTCTAAAGACTGGACGGGTTTATTATTTAGAGGAACGGAATATTATTATTTAACTATTTAAGAATAGTAAAGATACAAGGGAGAGGAATTAATGTCTCCCCATAGCATTCATTGATGACGTTAACACTACCGTGAGGTAGACGGTATAATTCTAACGCTTTATTCGGCTTTTAGTTAGAGAACAATTCGTCTGCAATCAGTTGCCATACAGAATGCTTTAATTATGGAGAATCGTATTTAATTCTCACACAAATTGTATATAATGTGTTTTACTGTAAAGAAATCTGACGCAATACTAACGTCAGACGACGTGAGAATTCTAGCCTAATGCACAGATGAATTATTAGTACAGGAGAATTCTACGAGTTGTTAATTTTACTTACTACAATATTAATATGGTTAGTAATAAGTAATGAGAATACAACAATGCTGTATTCGATGTTGGAAATATCCAACATAACTCCTGGGGGGGGGGGGGATTCTTAGGGTCGCAGTGTACTGTGTTGTACTGACCTATCCCGAAGTGATATTAAGATTAATACATTAGTATGTTAGTATGTTAGTACACACATAACGAACGTCCCGGATTTATCAAGGAATTACAAGAACTTGAGTCTTGCTATTTACATGTCAACTGAAACATGTTGTTTGTAGCCTACACAATATTTATAAATTTAACTCTCCCAATTTAAACTAACAGAATCTACAGTGATGCGATATTCTGGGTCATAGTGACGTGTAATGTTTCGTTACGTGATATCACATCGTAGTTTCATCAAAGTTATCTAAGTGGGATGTGAAACAAATTATTCTTGTTCAGAGTTGTAATAGGCTTGCAGTTTCCCTTAGTGGAAACATGCATGAAATAATGAAACATTAAACGATTAAGTTATCGGTAATCAGGAACACTCTAACGCTCACAATAAACTCAACAACTAGGGTCGCAGTGACATGTAATGGTGTATTACGTAGCTGCTGAATCGTAGGTAAACTCAGAATAAGTTCCTAAGAACTGATAACACTATTGTATAATTATACAGTAAAGTATTATTAGTCATTTAAGATCAAGGAGACTATGACACTACAGTAAGGTCACTGTCTAGGGTCGCTGTGACTTGTAACTATTGAGTTACTAGACAATAACATCACTCAGCATCACGATCACCTCAAATTCAAATGAGGAAATTGAATTAAATGTGCACTGCCGTGCAGTAGTCATGCTGACTGATGGTACAACTAATTTGCTAACTAGCTAAATAATAGAAAGGTAGAGAACTGAAAAGTTTATTCATTAAAATCAAGGAAAATTCTGAGTCGACAGTGAGATTAGTAGCCTAGTCATTCTGACTTATGAGCTAATTAAATGGCAGCTCATAGGCTTGACACTGTAAACTATTTAATACGAAATCACCTTTATATGAATTTGGATTTATTAAATCAGTCTCTATAAGTATAGTCAACTGTAATTAAGGGTGAGTACAGATTAGGCTAGTACTCAGTTGACACTACTAAAGTCCCTAAACCTACCTAAATAAATGGTTTGAATTTCTAACCTACCTAAGTGAGGGACTAAGCTAAACGTGAGCAAAAATGTACACAAATTAACATGGTGAGCAGTATTGAGCTCATTATCAAGTCGAGTTATATTAAACTCTTGAACATGGTGAGCTGCAGTGAGCTCGTCAGCAGTGTTGACAGAGTGAGCTACATTGAGCTCGTTAGCTAGTGCTAACAGGGTGAGTTACAGTGAACTCGTCAACAGTGTTGACAGGGTGAGCTACATTGAGCTCGTGAACAAGTTGAGCTATATTGAGCTCGTTAACATGTGGAGCTATATTGAGCTCATTAAGCATGTTAACAAGGTGAGCTATATTGAGCTCGTTAGCTGTGCTAACAGGGTGAGCTGCAGTGAGCTCGTTGGCTAGTGCTAACAGGGTGAGTTACAGTGAACTCGTCAACAGTGTTGACAGGGTGAGCTACAGCGAGCTCGTTAGCTGGTGCTAACAGGGTGAGCTGCATGGAGCTCGTTAACAGTTAACAGATAGAGTTCAGTGAACTCGAATTAACGAGGTGGAGTTTTGTCATTCAATTGCCATGGCGAGCAATATTAAGCTCGTGCGCATGGTGAACGAGCACTCATATTATTACGTTAATTCTAAGGGGAGCTATATTAAGCTCAGGAAGCATGTTAATTAACAATGCTAATGTTTAACGATAATGCATTAAACATATTAGTTCTCTGAAAATTCACTCACATATTAGTAAGTGTGCAAGTTTGTTCGTGTTGCGCTCCTACAATAAATAAGCAGAAACGAAAGAAAAACAACTCAAACAATTAATGCAAGTATTTATCACTAACTCTTAGTGCAGAAAACATGGTATTAAGGTTTTCTTGGCAAACCTTTAAGCGCAAGTATAGTGGACCAGTGGTCCTAGTGAATTTGTAATTACTGAAGTTGCTTGATGACTTCATAGAATTACTAAATTCAGGAAATGCCTGTGGCATTAAGTGCTAGATTCTCTAGCCTAACGTTATTAATTCCTAGGGAGTACTAGATTCTCTAGCCTAACATTACAATTTAACTAGGAAGACTGAGTGTGGTCAATTACTACTTGTCGAGAATAATTCTAGGTCTGCAGTGAATTCAATGGGTTGGTCGCTGTGACTTGTACTTGTTTGAGTACGGACCATTGATTTTCACTGAGAGCTACGAAACATCTCGGCGAGTATCAATTGCACTACATTCAATCTGAGTTTATTACTCAGCTGTGTTTCTCCTTTTAGCTTGCTGCTGGAGAATTGATTTTCTGCTGACTAATTTATTATTGGCAGGCTTAGGCTTGTTCACATTCAGAACTTTACCAGTAAGTAAGTAGCCTCCTGCAGATTGGAGCATATTCATTCCCAATCGTTTAACATGTCCAGTTATGAACTGGTAATAGTAGTCGGCTCCTACTAGTACATCTACATTGTTAAGGCGGTCAGACATTAATTTGTTGTCAGCCAAATTAATTTCACGTTCCTGCAGGAAGTGGGCTGTGTACCCCAGACCCTTAATATGTAAGTCTAAAGGTATTTGATCTACAACAATGGCTTGGACAGCCTTGGCTTGACTACCTAGTCGTACAAGCGGTTGAACTACTGTGTATTCATGGGTTCCTCGATTTATCATGGACCCTGACAAGTTTAATTTTACTTGTCCTATTGGTTGTAAATTAAGTGCCTCTGCTGCTCTTTGAGTAATGAAAGTTCTCTGGGAACCTTGATCAAATAGTCCACGGATGGTAATCTTGGCTCCTCTGTTCTTCACTTGAAGTTGGGCAGTAGGCAAAGCAGCATCCACTTGAGATGCTTGTGAAGTTACGCTGTACACATCTCGCACCTTGCAGCACTGTACTTGTGTAGATTCTCTACGTCCTATTCTAGGATTGACATAATTAGTCCTAACTAATTTGCACAGTGCAGCATGATGCTTGCCCCTTCTACACCTATTGCAGGTGTTCAATGGGGTGTCACAGCTGTTAACATTATGTGGTTTGAGACACCTAGTACATTTGTGTAACTGTTTGAGTCGTCTGACTCTTGTGTCTCTATTAGGATAATTAGTACATTTGTACAGAGAATGTTTTTGATTGCAAAACAAGCATATTCCCCATCCTACAGATCGTTTAGGTGTTACCGGTTTAGGTAAAACAGTATTAGCAGGTGGTGATGGTTTTGCTGTTTGCATTTGCTTGTTATTTATTCTCTTGTGAGTACTTGGTGTACTCTGGGGAACCATTAACAGGCTCTTGGGGGTGCTCTTTGGACTATTAGGTCTCTTAGGAGCACCTGTGGAATTATTAGCAGTGCTCTTTGGACTATTAGGTCTCTTAGGAGCATCTGTGGAGTTATTAGCAGTGCTCTTTGGACTATTAGGTCTCTTAGGAGCATCTGTGGAGTTATTAGCAGTGCTCTTTGGACTATTAGGTCTCTTAGGAGCACCTGTGGGACTCTTAGGCCTCACTGATGAATCAGTGTTTGACTGATTTTGGTTACATTGATTATTAGCACCTTTGTTACCTAGTGACAGTGTCACTTTAGGAGTTTCAGGTAAGGAAACTGATGTAGGTACAGTTTTGGTGCATTCAGATTTAGCATTTATTGCTTGGTCTGCTGTATGATTGCTCATATTACGCAAACCTGTAAATATATCCTGTATTGACAGGGTAATACCATTCTGGCATACATATAGTTTATTAAGTGTGTCACCAGACAATTTTCTTTGGATGATAATTTTAGTCATCCACTCAGTAGTTGGGTGATCCACCTCTTTACTGAAAGAATTTATCAGTGACTCAAGCTGAAAACTAAAGTCTTGTAAAGAGTCAACTGATTGCTCTGGTGAAGATAAATTTAATAATTGGTGCACAAGGTTTATAATAGTCTTCTCATTGTTAGCACTTACTTTAGAAGGCTGTTGTGAGCAATTGTGACCATTACTTGTGTTGCTTAAGGCTTCTTGCTTAGCCTCAGCTTTGATTACAGCTTCGGCTGCTGCTGCAGCATTAGCTTTATCATTTTCTGGTTCAGATTCACTGATCATTGCAGCTTCACTTGTTTCATCTGCAGCTTCACTTGTTTCTCTGGGTTCTAGTGATAAGCTAGTTAATTCAGTAGCATTATGTATTGCACTTATAGAATCCAGGGAACATTGAGAAGTGTGGTCTGAAATTTGATCAGACTCTGTAAACAAATCATCACATGAAGCTGTATTAGATGAGAGGTTAGAAAATGAAGGTTGAACTTCAGTTGTTGATCCTGTATAGTGATCAGTATTGATCAGAGGATTCTCCTCGTCTTGATTTAGCTCAAGTATTTCATCTGAGCAGTGTGCTTGCTCGGTTGTAGTTTTTCTACAAAAACGTTCTATCCAATCAGGATCATCTTGTTTCGCAAGCACCCTTTTATAGTGATCTAGCTTTTCTTGAATGGTATCTTCATATTCATCAAGATCATATTCGATCTGACTTAATTCGTCTGGGTCAGTATTACTGCTAAAGAGTTTGTCTTTATAAGCCTCGATGGTCTCCTTCACCTGGACGTATTTTTCGTTAGCTGCCTCTGTGTAGAGGTTGAACTCAAAGAAGTCAATTGGATTGTTTTCTAAACAGTTGTCGCAGTCGTTAAGTCGTCTTGATAGGTACTTTTGGAGACTTCTCAAGATAATACTGATTCTCTTTAATATTTCAGAAGTATCCATTCTGGATGTAAATTTGAGCCTTATAAGGCTTATATAGCTAGTGGTATAGCTAGGGTGTCTGCTCCCTGGTGCAGAGCAGGTATAATTATTGACAGCCTGATAGGGCTTATGTAGCTAGTGGTATAGCTATGTTGTCTGCTCCTTGATGTAGAGCCGGTATAATTATTGACAGCCTAATATTTCTTGAGGCTGGTTGTAATTTACCTCATTTAGAGGTTAGCTACCTACCTAATAATAAGCAACTAAGATTTGAGTGGTACCTTGGTCTCACTACAGGTGTTCCTCAGCTTAGCTCTTCTAAATCAGCCTCGGATGGGTAGTGGACTTACAGTAACACTCAAAGACATACATAGAAATGTGTAATAAAATAATTACCCAATAAATGGTTAATCCCGCCCTTGATAGGGTCAGCACAAAAGAATAATATATGTGTCACTAACTAGCTCAAGCCTAGTCGTGAGAATTTCTACTTGAGAAACTACTACTATATTTAGTCTGTGCTTGTCCCAAATTCAACACAATCACAGCCTAAATTGCTACCTACTGAAGGTTGGCAAAGATTGTATTATGGTGCAGTAATGTGCAAATAATTGTGCTGTGTTTTTGGGTTTTTGTATTTTATATAATATACACTTGTGTAATTATGTGCATAAGAAATTAAATGAACACAAAGAATTAATTGTGTTTGGCAAGTATTCTACTGCCGTAAATATTATCTAACTCCTGAATGTACTCCTAATTGTGGAATAAAATATTATCAGGGTTAGTAATGATTAACTAGTATGAGATCAGTAATTTATATTAGTATACTGGATCCCTAAATGTTAATGATCCACTGACTTGAGCGAATCAGTAATTTTAACATGGATTCAGGCTATAATGGACAGTCTGCTAACAGCCATATATTGAAACATTGGTATAGCCTAAATGGTTAACACTTAATTGGTGTTAGTGATTAATATAAGGTTATGAGCTGTTGCTCTTGGTGACCTAAGGATTCTACTTCAGTATGAAGTGTAGGTCTAAATGTTGTGGGTAATTGGTTATGACCCACTAAAGCTATGTATAAGGTAGCTATGTTAGTGTGATCTAGGCTAACTGGTGTGTTACACTGTTAGTTGACACAATTAATTAAATAGTTAGTCTAGCTTCTATCACACAAGGATTAGTTATTAATGGTTAATATTTTAATTATAGATTTAATGCCTATCCGGTTCGATAAGGACCATAATGTGGGATATTTGGGTTTGATTCTGATTAATTAATAATTAAAATAGTAAATTAAATTACGAAGGACCACCCGCTTTTAAAGTAAAGAGGGAAACTGAGAATTTCAGATCATTAGGTAAAATTCTAGAGAAAACCAGTGACTATGGATATGACTAGAAAGTATGATCATAAGAATAATTAATGGGCTGTATTATTAAAACCAAACTTCAAACACCTACATTGGGGGGTTATTGCTGGAAGTCAGTACGTCCAGGAATCAGTGTGGTTCGTTCACTAATTCTATTAATAATAATCTAATCCTATAATTAATGTTGAATATAATATTATTCATACAACGAAGAACATGAATATGAGCATAATAATGAGTTACAGTAAATCACACATTATGTTATACATTCTGAATGTATCAAATTGCAAAGTTATGAGTAAAAGAAATAAGCCTTAGCTGGTAATAGATTCCTTTAGATAACCCTGGTAGTCCTCTTAATCTCCAAATCTGGTACACCGACGTAAGACACGGTTAGCATGGGGAAGGCAGCATGAGGAATTCGTTTCTCGTGCTGCAAGATAAATGACTACCAGTAGCAATTGATTTAACTACACAATACATATTCAAGATTATAGATAACTACAGATAGAATTCTAATCACCTGTTATTAGGTGTTGTTTCGCCGCGTGACGTGCAATCACCCTGTCATTAGCACACTTATAAATGATGCATCAAATAAAAGTACTTAACTGTGGGCACTGTGTAAGTATTAAGATTGCCGTAATTACGTATCTCAAATTCAGGTAAGCTTGTCCTGGATTTGTACGTCTCAAGTTGGCTGATCACGTGTCGTCAGGAACCAAGTCTAGGGGTCCCTTATTTAACACCAGCACTAGTTGAAGATATTATCTGCAAGGTCGTTCACGCCTCACAGTGGCGGCTTTCATCTGTGGATGGACACACTTGTCCTATTTGCTGGACAATGGCGTATTCTTATGAGTACGGTGAGCGCGAGTTTGCTTCCTTTCAACTCTGCACGTGTCCACGCACCGACTAAGGATGGCGTCCCCCAACCCACGCCGAGTCGACGTTCATTACACAAATTATTGGCATGAACATTAATATTTCTCGCATTCGCGCTTGAAACTCTAAAGACTGGACGGGTTTATTATTTAGAGGAACGGAATATTATTATTTAACTATTTAAGAATAGTAAAGATACAAGGGAGAGGAATTAATGTCTCCCCATAGCATTCATTGATGACGTTAACACTACCGTGAGGTAGACGGTATAATTCTAACGCTTTATTCGGCTTTTAGTTAGAGAACAATTCGTCTGCAATCAGTTGCCATACAGAATGCTTTAATTATGGAGAATCGTATTTAATTCTCACACAAATTGTATATAATGTGTTTTACTGTAAAGAAATCTGACGCAATACTAACGTCAGACGACGTGAGAATTCTAGCCTAATGCACAGATGAATTATTAGTACAGGAGAATTCTACGAGTTGTTAATTTTACTTACTACAATATTAATATGGTTAGTAATAAGTAATGAGAATACAACAATGCTGTATTCGATGTTGGAAATATCCAACAATGGATACTCAGTTGACTCAGGGAGAGGAAGTTTCGTTTAAAGAGGGAGGATGCAGTATATGCAAGGAATTTTGGAATGATTAAGCCTTAGGTAGAAGGGAAAATAATATTGAAATCCTGGGCAGCAAGTTCACCGTGTAAGTGCAGAGCTTTGGGAATATTAAATGGAAGTACATGCATATCAACTCATGTCAAAGTTCACAGGGAATTTTGGAGTCCCATCGGGTATGGATGGCAACTAGCGATACCCAACCTAATAATGAAGGCGTAACATGTGCAGGAGACAGGGAGGCCGAGCAAAGGTCAACAGTGGGGAATGTGGAGACAGCAAACTCTATGGACTTAGAAGTTAATAATTCAGAAGAAGGTTCCTCAGAAGTAACTTTCGGGCTTGGAGCTCCCAGGTGAGAAATTCAGGACGTCATACAACTGTAACACTCAGTTGTTCAAGGGGGTGCTGCATTATTGTATTAAAAGGAAGGGATTGTTGAAACTGTTGAATAGTTGCATGTGAACCCGGGCGTGTGCACTAGTTTCCGAGTGGGAGTAAATTTTGATCTGGCATGGAGCATGCCAAGTCAAAATGACCAGGTGGCTTTCCCAGTCAATTAGCAATCCTGTGTGATTAACAGTGTTTCAACTACGAATCTGTGTTTTCTTGTGAATATCTTTCCATACATGCACTTGCAATAGAGTTGTTTTGAGATCTTTAGGGAAGTACTAATGATTGGGTGAAGTTGTTTATAAAATCATGAATGTTACCATCCGGTATAATGGTTAGTTCTTAGGGTTGATAATCATAAGGACATAAAGTTGTTCGCAGTTATCATAGATAACTGGGAACACTTCTATGGAAGAAATGAAATGTATGCTCGGGATGGGGTGCATATGTCGAGGGCTGGGGTTGTTGTTGCAAACTCGTTGGAATCAGTGGTTGGAGGCAATTATTTGGGTTTGGGTTTAAACTGTTAGTAGATAGTGGTATGGGAATTGATATGGAGGAAGGAGGTAATAAAAGTATGTGTTTGTGGGAGAAACAAATTGGCAAAATGATCAGGGGAAACAAAAGGGCCTCAAAATAACAATTCACTTAGGGTATATTACACTAACAGTAGAAGTCTAAGAAACAAAATAAACGATTTAAATATTCTTGTCTGCACGGGAAAAATAGATATTATTGCACTTACCGAAACGTGGATGAATGTAGAAAATAGAGAACTATTAGCTGAATACCAAATAAATGGATTTAAATTATTTCACACAGATAGATATATTAGACGAGGAGGGGGAGTAGCCATATATGTCAGGGACAATTTGAAATGTAGTCTCAAAGAGTGAATCAAAACTGAGCCACACGGGTTCCAGCGCGGGATGGACAAGTATATGAGTGGGATTGGCTGGTTATAGATAGGAGCTGTCTCGTATGGGCCAATAGGCCTTCTGTAGTTACCTATAAGAACATAAGAACAAAGGCAACTGCAGAAGGCCTATTGGTCCATACGAGGAAGCTCCTATTTATAACCACCCAATCCTACTCATATACTTGTCCAACCCATGCTTGAAACAATCGAGGGACCCCACCTCCACAATGTTACGCGGCAATTTCCACAAATCAACAACCCTGTTACTCTTTACCCAAGTCTTTCCTAAATCTAAACTTATTCAATTTATACCCATTGTTTCGTGTTCTGTCTTGTGTTGATACTTTTAATACCCTATTAATATCCCCTTTGTTATGTCCATTCACCCACTTGTAAACCTCTATCATGTCACACAACCTCTTCGCCTTTCCAGTGAATGCAACTTAAGCTTTGTTAATCTTTCTTCATATGAAAGATTTCTAATTTGAAGAATTGACTTAGTCATCCTACGCTGGACACGTCCAAGAGAGTTTATATCCATTCTATAATATGGCGACCAAAACTGAACTGCATAATCTAAATAGGCTTTAACTAGAGCAAGATATAGCTTGAGAACCACACCAGGTGTCTTGTTACTAACGCTGCGATTAATAAATCCAAGTGTCCGATTTGCCTTATTATGAACATTTATGCATTGATCCTTTTGTTTTAAATTCTTACTAATCATAACTCCCAGATCCCTTTCGCAATTCGACTTCGTAATTTCAACACCATCTAGCTCGTATCTTGTAACCCTATCATCATTACCTAACCTCAGAACTTTACATTTATCAGCATTAAACTGCATCTGCCAATCCTTCGACCATTTCAAAACCCTATCTAGATCAACTTGAAGTGATAGTGAGTCCTCCTCCGAATTAATTTCCTTACCGATTTTCGTGTCATCGGCAAATTTGCAAATGTTGCTACTCAAACCTGAATCTAAATCATTTATATATATTATAAACAACAGAGGTCCCAGGACAGAGCCCTGAGGCACCCCACTTACAACATTTTCCCACTCTGACTTGACTCCATTTATACTAACTCTCTGTTTCCTTTGGTATAGCTATGCCCTAATCCAGCTTAATATAGCACCCCCAATACCATGAGACTCTATCTTTTTAATCAGTCTTTCATGTGGCACTGTATCAAAAGCTTTGCTAAAGTCAAGGTACACAACATCGCAATCCTTACCACTATCAACTGCCTCAACAATGCTAGAATAAAAAGATAATAAATTTGTTAAACATGAACAGCCATTTATAAAACCATGTTGCGACTCAATTATTAATTTATGTTTTTCAAGATGAAGACGAATTTTATTTACTATTATAGATTCGAGTAACTTTCCCACAATAGACGTTAGGCTAATTGGTCGATAGTTAGACGCAAGTGATCTATCTCCTTTCTTAAAAACTGGTATCACATTAGCAACTTTCCAAAACTCTGGCACTCTGCTTGACTCTATTGATTTATTAAATATGGTTCACAGTGGGTCACAAAGCTCCTCTTTGCATTCTTTAAGTACCCTGGCAAACACTTCATCCGGCCCTGGGGATTTGTTTGGTTTGAGGTTTACTATTTGTTTAAGAACATCCTCCCTGGTAACTACTAAACTCGTCAACCTGTCCTCGTCCCCACCCACATAGAGTTGTTCGGCTGAAGGCATATTGTTAAGTTCCTCTTTAGTAAATACAAATACAAAATATTTATTAAAAATACTACTCATCTCTTCATCACTATCTGTTATTTGACCTGTCTCAGTTTTTAATGGACCTATCCTTTCCCTAGTCTTAGTACGATATAACTGAAAAAAACCCTTTAGGATTTGCTTGCCCTGCTATGCGAACTTCATAGTTTCTTTTTGCTTTCCTTATCTCTTTTTTAACATTTCTAACCAGTTGTACGAATTCCTGTTCTAAAGTGACCTCCCCATTTTTAATCCTTTTGTACCAAGCTCTCTTTTTACCTATAAGGTTCTTCAAATTCTTTGTTATCCACTTTGGGTCATTAGTATTCGATCTATTCAATTTGTATGGTATACTACGTTCCTGTGCTTTGTTTAGAATATTCTTAAATAAGTTATATATTGAATCCACATCGAAATCCCCATTTACGTCACCTATCGCTGGGTTCATGTCTCGCTCCAAGACCGGCCCCCACCCCGTACCAAAGACTTTCCAATCAATTTGACACAAAAAATTTCTTAGGCTATTAAAATCAGCTTTTCGAAAATCGGGCACTCTAACAGAATTTTCTCCTACAGGTCTATTCCATTCTATGCTAAATCTGATTTCTTTGTGATAACTGTTTCCTAGCGCACTCCCTATTTCGATGTCATTAATTTGTGTTTCCCTGTTAGTTAACACTAAATCTGAAATATTATTTTCCCGTGTTGGTTCCTTAATGTGTTGCTAAGAAAGCAATCGTCAATTAATTCTACAAAATCTTCTGCTTCACTATTCCCTGTTTTGTTCAACCAGTTTATTCCACTAAAATTAAAGTCACCCATGACGTAAATACTGTTAGATCTAGATGCCCTAGATATTTCATCCCATAGATGCTTTGCTTCCATTCTGTCTAAATTTGGTGGCCTATATATAACTCCCATTTTAATATTATTAGCTTTTTCGTATAATTCTATCCAAATAGTTTCTGTGTGTGGCTCAGTTTTGATTCCCTCTTTGAGACTACATTTCAAATTGACCCTAACATATATGGCTACTTCCCTTCCTCGTCTAATATATCTATCTGTGTGAAATAGTTTAAATCCATTTATTTGATATTCAGCTAATAGTTCTCTATTTTCTACATTCATCCACGTTTCGGTAAGTGCAATAATATCTATTTTTTCTGTGCAGACAAGAGTATTTAATTCGTTAATTTTATTTCTTAGACTTCTACTGTTAGTGTAATATACCCTAAGTGAATTGTTATTTTGAGGCCCTTCTCTTTCCCTGACCATTTTGCCAATTCCTTTCTCCCACAAACACATACTTTTATTATCTCCTTCCTCCAAATCAATTCCCATACCTCTATCTACTAACAGTTTAAACCCAAACAAACACCTCTAACCACTTCTTCCAACGAGTTCGCAACAGCAACAACCCCAGCTCTAGATAGATGCACCCCATCACGAGCATACATTTCATTTCTTCCATAGAAGTGTTCCCAGTTGTCTATGAAAGATATTGCATTTGATTTGCAATATCTTTCCAGCCGGCAATTGACACCAAGTGCCCTTGACATCCATTCATTTCCCACTCCCTTTCTTGGAAGAATGCCACATATGATCGGGATTCCTCCCTTGCTCCTAACTAATTCAATGGCTGTCCTGAATCTCTGTATTAGTTCCTCACTCCTAACTCGTCCAACATCATTACCCCCTGCACTAATACAAATAATGGGTTTGTTCCCATTTCCTGTCATAATATCATTCATGTTTCCAACAATATCACCAATTCCAGCTCCCGGATAGCAAACCCTTAATATGTTCCCCCCTATCTCTGGCACAAAACGTTCTGTCTAAATACCTCACCTGGGAATCTCCCACAACCAAAATTCGCTTCGATTCTCCCTTTTCCTTTCGAGCAGTTTGAGGGACCTGCGCTTCAATGCTCCTCGTTACTTTGTCTTTGCCACCTCGTTGAACAACAGGTTCAACACAGCACTCGTCCTCTAATACGTCAAATGCGTTAAAAGTCCTTAGGTGTAGGCTGTTAGTTGTCGGTTTTGCCAAGGTCTTCTTAAGACCCCTGTCTTTCACAACTTGCCAAGACGAGGACTTCATAATACTGGTCCCGTCAGTCCTTCTTAATGAGGTCCCGTCAACACTGGCCTCCTCCTTCGTTTCCTCCCGAAGTCGTAGCCGTCGTACCTCCTCCCGCAGGGAATCCATCTCTGCTCTCAGAGCTCCAACCAGACTCACCAAATCGTCCACTAATCCTTCCATTATTGCAATAATAATGTTATTAGAATCGGAGCTCCAGCTAACACAACCTCTCCCTGTGACTGCCTTTGTTCTTATGTTCTTATTTTCTTAAATCCTCTTTTATGTCACCTATCACTGGGTTTATGTCTCGCTCCAAGACCGGCCCATCCCCCATGCCCAAGACTTTCCAATCAATTTGACCCGACAAAATGTCTTAGGCTATTGAAATCAGCTTTTAAAAAATCTGGCACTTTAACAGAATTTTCTCCTACAGATCTATTCCATTCTATGCCAAATCTGATTTCTTTCAGATCACTTTTCCCTAGCTCACTCCCTATTTCGATGTCATTAATCTGTGTTTCCCTGTTAGTTAACACTAAATCAAAAATATTATTTTCCTGCGTTGGTTCCTTAATGTGTTGGCTAAGAAAGCAATCGTCAATTAATTCTAGAAAATCTTCTGCTTCATTATTCCCTGTTCTGTTAAACCAATTTATTCCACTAAAATTAAAGTCACCCATGACACAAATACTGCTAGACTTAGATGCTCTAGATATTTCATCCCATAGGTGATTTGCTTCCATCCTGTCTAAGTTTGTTGGCACATATATAAAATTCCTATTATAAGATTATTTGCTTTTTCGTTTAATTATATCAAAATAGTTTGTGTGTGGCTCAGTTTTGATTCACTCTTTGAGACTACATTTCAAATTGTCCCTGACATATATGGCTACTCCCCCTCCTCGTCTAATATATCTATCTGTGTGAAATAATTTAAATCCATTTATTTGGTATTCAGCTAATAGTTCTCTATTTTCTACATTCATCCACGTTTCGGTAAGTGCAATAATATCTATTTTTCCCGTGCAGACAAGAATATTTAAATCGTTTATTTTGTTTCTTAGACTTCTACTGTTAGTGTAATATACCCTAAGTGAATTGTTATTTTGAGGCCCTTTTGTTTCCCCTGATCATTTTGCCAATTTGTTTCTCCCACAAACACATACTTTTATTACCTCTTTCCTCCATATCAATTCCCATACCACTATCTACTAACAGTTTAAACCCAAACCCAAATAATTGCCTCCAACCACTGATTCCAACGAGTTTGCAACAACAACAACCCCAGCCCTCGACATATGCACCCCATCCCGAGCATACATTTCATTTCTTCCATAGAAGTGTTCCCAGTTATCTATGATAACTGCGAACAACTTTATGTCCTTATGATTATCAACCCTAAGAACTAACCATTATACCGGATGGTAACATTCATGATTTTATAAACAACTTCACCCAATCATTAGTACTTCCCTAAAGATCTCAAAACAACTCTATTGTAAGTGCATGTATGGAAAGATATTCACAAGAAAACACAGATTCGTAGTTGGAACACTGTTAATCACACAGGATTGCTAATTGTCTGGGAAAGCCACCTGGTCATTTTGATCTGGCATGCTCCATGCCAGATCAAAATTTACTCCCACTCGGAAACTAGTGCACACGCCCGGGTTCACATGCAACTATTCAACAGTTTCAACAATCCCTTCCTTTTAATACAATAATGCAGCACCCCCTTGAACAACTGAGTGTTACAGTTGTATGACGTCCTGAATTTCTCACCTGGGAGCTCCAAGCCCGAAAGTTACTTCTGAGGAACCTTCTTCTGAATTATTAACTTCTAAGTCCATAGAGTTTGCTGTCTCCACATTCCCCACTGTTGACCTTTGCTCGGCCTCCCTGTCTCCTGCACATGTTACGCCTTCATTATTAGGTTGGGTATCGCTAGTTGCCATCCATACCCGATGGGACTCCAAAATTCCCTGTGAACTTTGACATGAGTTGATATGCATGTACTTCCATTTAATATTCCCAAAGCTCTGCACTTACACGGTGAACTTGCTGCCCAGGATTTCAATATTATTTTCCCTTCTACCTAAGGCTTAATCATTCCAAAATTCCTTGCATATACTGCATCCTCCCTCTTTAAACGAAACTTCCTCTCCCTGAGTCAACTGAGTATCCATGATAGTTACAGATTTTTCTTTATCTGGATCTGTTTTTACTGCTTCCATATGCAATCTGAAGTGCCTGTTAAACAGTAATTCAAAAGAAGATTTTGTAGTGATAGCATGGACAGTTTTTTTTATTAAACAAAAATCTGCATAGCCTGGTATTAATAGTCCCCTCCGTAAACCGCTGTAACCCATCTTATAAGGATCTCACAGCTCTCTCAGCCAAACCATTTGATGAAGGATTATAGGGGGCAGGTGAATGGCATGATTAATGCCATTCATTCTACAAAAAATCAATTTCCCTCATAAACAAATCCCCATAAACAGGAGAATTATCTGACACTACCATGTCTGGTAATCCAAAATTACTAAATGTTTTCCTTAGTACTTCACATGATATAGACGATGTCGTGGAAGTACACACACACATATACATAAAAAAAAAAAAAATTGAATCCACGATTACCAGGTAATATTTTTATTCTTAGGTCCAGCATTATCTATATGAAGTCCAGACAAGGGGTTCCCAGTGCATGGCCAGGAAAGTACTGGGGCTTGTGGTTTCTTATAATTCTAAAAGCAAGTGTTACATTCTTAGTTACTTCAGGAATATCCTGGTCTATTTTAGGCCAACAATCCCAACGTCTAGCTTCAGCGGTCATAGCATTTACTCCATTATGGACTACATGCAGCTGTTCCAAAATCGGATAGCATCTGTGAAAAGATGTACAGTGGGCAGCCAGCACCAGAAAATACCAGTTTGTTCTTAGTTCCCCAGGCACCACCACTCTATTCCTGTACAAGAGTACATCCTGGTGAATACTAAGATCAGCCTTTACTGCAGCGTACTCTGTTAATAGTAAATTATGAATTCAAACATACTTCATCAACATATTTAATTTGGGATGTCTGCTACTTGCCTTCCTAACTGTCTGGATTGAAATATCCTCAAA
>NW_025555760.1:22500-58992 GCF_020424385.1 Procambarus clarkii
ATTCCTCTGAGGATTTTGTAGGTTGTGATCATGTCTCCCCTTACTCTTCTGTCTTCCAGTGTCGTAAGGTGCATTTCCCGAAGCCTTTCCTCGTAACTCATGCCTCTTAGTTCTGGGACTAGTCTAGTGGCATACCTTTGGACTTTTTCCAGCTTCGTCTTGTGCTTGACAAGGTACGGGCTCCATGCTGGGGCCGCATACTCCAGATTAGTCTTACATATGTGGTGTACAAGATTCTGAATGATTCCTTACACAGGTTCCTGAACGCTGTTCTGATGTTAGCCAGCCTCGCATATGCCGCAGGCGTTATTCTTTTTATGTGTGCTTCAGGAGACAGGTTTGGTGTGATAGCAACTCCTAGATCTTTCTCTCTGTTCGTTTCATTAAGTACTTCATCTCCTATTCTGTATCCTGTGTCTGGCCTCCTATTTCCACTGCCTAGTTTCATTACTTTGCATTTACTCGGGTTGAACTTCAACAGCCATTTGTTGGACCATTCACTCAGTCTGTCTAGCTCATCTTGTAGCCTTCTACTATCGTCCTCAGTTTCAATCCTCCTCATAATTTTTGCATCATCGGCAAACATTGAGAGGAACGAATCTATACCCTCTGAAAGATCATTTACATATATCAGAAACAGTATAGGTCCAAGGACTGACCCCTGCGGGACTCCACTCGTAACGTTTCGCCAATCTGAGACCTCACCCCTCACACTAACTCGTTGTCTCCTGTTACTTAGGTACTCCTGTATCCAACGGAGTACCTTCCCTTTCACTCCAGCCTGCATCTCCAGTTTTTTCACTAGCCTCTTGTGTGGCACTGTATCAAAGGCTTTCTGACAATCCAAAAATATGCAGTCTGCCCACCCTTCTCTTTCATGCCTTATTTTTGTTGCCTGGTCGTAGAATTCAAGTAACCCTGTGAGGCAGGACCTGCCATCCCTGAATCCATGCTGATGCTGTGTTACAAAGTTCTTTCGCTCCAGATGCTCCACTAGCTTTCTTCGCACAATCTTCTCCATCATCTTGCATGGTATGCAGGTTACGGACACTGGCCTGTAATTCAGTGCCTCCTGTCTATCCCCTTTCTTGTATATCGGGACTACGTTAGCTGCTTTTCAAATTTCTGGCAGTTTCCCTGTTGCCAGTGATTTGTTATACACTATGGAGAGCGGGAGGCACAGTTCTTCTGCTCCTTTCTTTAGTATCCAAGGGGAGATTCCCTCTGGGCCTATAGCCTTTGTCACATCCAACTCTAGTAAACACTTCCTTACTTCACCGCTGGTAATCTCAAACTCTTCCAGTGGTTCCTGGTTAGCTATTCCCTCTCTTATCTCTGGGATTTCTCCTTGCTCTAAGGTGAAGACCTCTTGGATTTTCTTATTCAGTTCCTCACACACTTCCTTGTCGTTTGTAGTGAATCCTTCTGCCCCTATCCTTAATTTCATAACCTGTTCCTTTACTGTTGTTTTTCTCCTAATGTGGCTATGCAGCAATTTAGGCTCAGTCTGAGGCCTAAAGGTTTAGGCTGAGTGTGTGTGTGTGTGTGTGTGTGTGTGTGTGTGTGTGTGTGTGTGTGTGTGTGTGTGTGTGTGTGTGTGTGTGTGTGTGTGTGTGTGTGTGTGTGTGTGTGTGTGTGTGGTGTGTGTGTGTGTGTGTGTGTGTGTGTGTGTGTGTGTGTGTGTGTGTGTGTGTGTGTGTGTGTGTGTGTGTGTGTGTGTGTGTGTGTGTGTGTGTGTGTGTGTTTGTGTGTGTGTGTGTGTGGATGGGTGTGTGTGTGTGTGTGTGTGTGTGTGTGTGTGTGTGTGTGTGTGTGTGTGTGTGTGTGTGTGTGTGTGTGTGTGTGTGTGTGTGTGTGTGTGTGTGGCTGGGTGTGTGTGTGTGTGTGTGTGTGTGTGTGTGTGTGTGTGTGTGTGTGTGTGTGTGTGTGTGTGTGTGTGTGTGTGCGTGTGTGCATGTGTGCGTGTGTGCGTGTGTGTGTGTGTGTGTGTGTGTGGTGTGTGTGTGTGTGTGTGTGTGGTGTGTGTGTGTGTGTGTGTGTGTGTGTGTGTGTGTGTGTGTGTGTGTGTGTGTGTGTGTGTGTGTGTGTGTGTGTGTGTGTGTGTGTGTGTGTGTGTGGAGAAAAAATAATAATTAGTAAACAGTTGATTGACAGTTGAGAGGCGGGCCGAAAGACCAAAGCTCAACCCCCACAAATACAACTAGGTGAATTCGCTGGAAGACAGAAGAGTTAAGGGGGACATGATCACCACATTCAAGATTCTCAAGGGAATTGATAGGGTAGATAAAGACATGCTATTTAACACAAGGGGTACACGCACAAGGGGACACAGGTGGAAACTGAGTGCCCAAATGAGCCACAGAGATATTAGAAAGAACGTTTTTAGTGTCAGAGTGGTTGACAAATGGAATGCATTAGGAAGTGATGTGTTGGAGGCTGACTCCATACACAGTTTCAAGTGTAGATATGAAAGAGCCCAATAGGCTCAGGAATCTGTACACCTGTTGATTGACAGTTGAGAGGCGGGACCAAAGAGCCAGAGCTCAACCCCCGCAAACACAACTAGGTGAGTACACACACACACACACGAATATATATATATATATATATATATATATATATATATATATATATATATATATATATATATATATATATGTCGTACCTAGTAGCCAGAACGCACTTCTATGCCTACTATGTAAGACCCGATTTGCCTAATAAGCCAAGTTTTCATGAAATAATTGTTTTTCGACTATCTAACCTACCTAACCTAACCTTACCGAACTTTTTCGGCTACCTAACCTAACCTAACCTAACCTATAAAGATAGGTTAGGTTAGGTTAGGTAAGGTTGGTTAGGTTCGGTCATATATCTATGTTAACTTTAATTCCAATAAAAAAAATTGACCTCATACATAATGAAATAGGTAGCTTTATCATTTTATAAGAAAAAAATTAGAGAAAATATATTAATTCAGTAAAACTTGGCTTATTAGGCAAATCGGGCCTTGCATAGTAGGCTGAGAAGTGAGTTCTGGCTACTAGGTACGACATATATATATATATATATATATATATATGTCGTACCTAGTAGCCAGAACTCACTTCTCAGCCTACTATTCAAGTTCCGATTTGCCTAATAAGCCAAGTTTTCCTGAATTAATATATTTACTATAATTTTTTTCTTATGAAATGATAAAGCAACCCTTTTCTCTATGTATGAGGTCAATTTTTTTTTATTGGAGTTAAAATTAACGTAGATATATGACCGAACCTAACCAACCCTACCTAACCTAACCTAACCTATCTTTATAGGTAAGGTTAGGTTAGGTAGCCAAAAAAAGCTAGGTTAGGTTAGGTTAGGTAGGTTAGGTAGACGAAAAAACATTAATTCATGAAAACTTAGCTTATTAGGCAAATCGGGCCTTGAATAGTAGGCTGAGAAGTGCGTTCTGGCTATTAGGTACGACATATATATATATATATATATATATATATATATATATATATATATATATATATATATATATATATGTCGTACCTAATAGCCAGAACTCACTTCTCAGCCTACTATTCAAGGCCCGATTTGCCTAATAAGCCAAGTTTTCATGAATTAATGTTTTTTCGTCTACCTAACCTACCTAACCTAACCTAACCTAGCTTTTTTTGGCTACCTAACCTAACCTTACCTATAAATATAGGTTAGGTTAGGTTAGGTAGGGTTGGTTAGGTTCGGTCATATATCTACGTTAATTTTAACTCCAATAAAAAAAAAATTGACCTCATACATAGAGAAAAGGGTTGCTTTATCATTTCATAAGAAAAAAATTATAGTAAATATAATAATTCAGGAAAACTTGGCTTATTTGGCAAATCGGGCCTTGAATAGTAGGCTGAGAAGTGAGTTCTGGCTACTAGGTACGACATATATATATATATATATATATATATATATATATATATATATATATATATATATATATATATATATATATATTATATATATATACATATGTCGTACCTAGTAGCCAGAACGCACTTCTCAGCCTACTATGCAAGGCCCGATTTGCCTAATAAGCCAAGTTTTCATGATTAATTGTTTTTCGACACCCCAGAAGTGACTCGAACCCATACTCCCAGGAACAACGCAACTGGTAACTACAGGATGCCTTAATCCACTTGACCATCACGACCAGACAAAAGGAAGTGATAGCCGAGGCTATTTGAACCACTTGCCCGCCAGCACTCGGATTGTCCAGTCGTGATGGTCAAGCGGATTAAGGCGTCCTGTAGTTACCAGTTGCGTTGCTCCTGGGAGTATGGGTTCGAGTCACTTCTGGGGTGTAAGTTTTCAGTCGCATATAGTCCTGGGGACCATTCAGGCTTGTTTGCATTTGTGTTCCTCACGTGTGCCCCAAAGAATGAGGTGATTTGATAAAATGCTATGCTCAAGATTACCATCCGAGTGCCGGCGGGGAAGTGGTTCAAATAGCTTCGGCTATCACTTCCTTATGTCCGGTCGTGATGGTCAAACGGATTAAGGCGTCCTGTAGTTACCAGTTGCGTTGCTCCTGGGAGTATGGGTTCGAGTCACTTCTGGGGTGACTCGAGAACTCATAAGAACGATAGGGAGTTGATTCCTAAGTTTTTAAGTCGTTCCCCTTCTCTCCCATATCTATATGGGCTTATTAAAACACACAAACCGAATAATCCTACAAGACCTATTATTTGTTCTGTTGGATCTGTGGCATATAGACTTTCCAAATGGCTGGTCCAAGTCTTGTCTCCAGTAGTAGGTTCCATTTCCAACTCACATATAACAAACAACTTGGACTTGGTTAACAAGTTGTCTAGTTTGAAATTAAATTATGATTTTAAACTTGTGAGTTTTGATGTGACGGCTCTGTTTACTAGGGTTCCTGTTGACGATCTGTTGTCATTCTTACGGGATTTACTCCCAAGGTATAATTTAACTTTGCCTACTAACACCATTATTGAACTTATAAAATTCTGCATTAAAGATAATTATTTCAGCTTTAATGATTCATTTTATAAACAAACATTTGGCATGGCGATGGGTAATCCCCTCTCCCCTGTTTTGAGCAATCTGTACATGGAATGTTTTGAAACAAATATCCTTCCCAGGATTTTACCCTCAAATTTGCTTTGGTATAGGTATGTTGACGATATTTTATGCCTGTGGCCGGTTGACCATGACGAAACTGATTTTCTCAATCAAATTAATTCCGTCAATTAAATTCACAATTGAGAACGAAGTGAATGGTGTTCTGCCTTTTTTAGACATCATGATTCATAGAATTGGTAGGAGTTTCAAATTCAATGTGTATAGGAAACCTACCAATGTATGCTTGTATGTACATTTCTATTCAAATCATCATGTTCAGGTCAAGCGGGCAGTTTTTTCTGGTATGTTTCTCAGAGCACTGAGAGTTTGCAGTCCGGAATTTTTCGATGAAGAAATAGCAAATATATTTGAAATTGGGAAAAAGTTAAAATACCCAAAATCAATCTTGGATCTTGCGTTTGGTCAAGCAAAAACGACTTTCTACAAACAGACTACTAAGTCTAAACCAGAACTGAAAAATTCGTTGGTATTACCATATTCTGATGGTCTAGTAAATCTTGCCCCAGTCCTGAAGAACCTTAATATTAATCTAGTGTTCAAAAATGATAATACAGTTAAGTCCATGTTAATTAAGAACTCTTCCTCGTCTGTAGCAGGTTGTGTGTATTCCATCCCTTGTAATGAGTGTGCATGTGTTTACATCGGCCAGACAGGTAAATCTCTTTCCTCGCATTTAAAACAGCATTCATATGCTATTCGTACAGCCCAGCAATCCAATGCATTGTATTTACATTCCAGTTTATGTAATCATTTTATCGACTTCACAGAGGCAAAATGTATTGTTAAAGTAAGGATTTTGTTGAACGAAACGTGATCGAGTCTGCTCTGATCAACATTGTAACAACAGCCTTAATGTGAGCCCGGGTATGTACAAGTTGGATCCCTATTTAGCCTCAATATGGCACGTCAAAACAATATAGCAATCATTTAACACGTATGGCACTTGGAGATATTAATAGGAGCTCCCTCGTATGGGCCAATAGGCCTTCTGCAGTTACCCTCTTTCCTATAATTCCTTTCCTCCACTTATTTTGGTGGGTAGTGACCTGCCCAGGCGGATATAAAGTCTGATCAGCATGTTTTCTTATCTTCATTCTACTTTGCTCTGATGAAGGAGAATTAGCTGAAAACGCGTTAAGCATTTTCTATTTTTCACATGTGGTTGTTCTGCATACTTGGATCAGTGTTTTTGTTATCATTGTTGCATATAAATATATATATATATATATATATATATATATATATATATATATATATATATATATATATATATATATATATATATATATATATATATATATATATATATATATATACATATATAATTTATACCTCTACCTTTCTTTTCTTCCATCCATCTGTGCAGCCATTTATCCTTCAATCAATATAACCTTCTATTTTCTATTCATCTATCTATCCATGCACCTACTCTTCTTTCTACCCATCTGTCCACCCAATAATCAATCTATCTATCTATCTGTCCATCTAATTATTTGTCTACTAACCTTCTGTTGGAAATTTTCAACACTGATACATCTCTATTGTATCACAATACACTTTTGTTGTATATTAACCTCAATATCAATTAACCTTACTAACTGTAATACTAACATAAATTAATATTTCTTTATCTGCGCATAAATTGTAGAAATTCTCACGCCATAGAGAGGCAGGATTGCATCAGATAATGTCTATCTAGACACATTTATTAGCAATATGTTAGAAAATTGAATATGGTTCTCTACTTTTATCAGCATTCTGTATAATTATTAGTTACAGATAATTAACTCCTAATTATCTAATAACCAAGAGTTATTAACTAAGATTATCACTATATAACAGTTTTATCTGTTACATACGAACGCCATGAAAATACTTCCCATTTCTTGTTAATAAGGAAACGGTGCCTAATCAACACTATCTAGCAAGAAATAAACAATATAGTTCGCTACAATTGCAACCCTATTCTTTTAGAGCATTACTTCAATAAGTACACAGAAAAGAATTCTCCGTGATTACTAAATTCTATTGTGAATGCAAGGAGGGGGTTTGAGGGAGACGCGAGTGGCGAGCCGCCATTGGTCCTCACCTGTTCGACTAGCGATCAGGAAGGGAAGACGCGTAGTGGTGTGACTGAAGAGTTTCCAACATTAATTACTTTGCAACTCCACCAATAGTCACCATTTACCTCCCCACGTGTTCTACAGTGCCCTACCAGTTAATAACGCGTCAACAATTGAAGTCACAGCCCGTAATTACGCATACACAGCAGTGGACGCCTGGGACTGGCAGACGCGGTTTCGGCAGACCTTAGTATTTGATACGCTCATGTTAAGTATACCATTCTGGTTTGATGCATCATCCTAGATTGTATATTGTGGGTAGTCTGTCGAAACGAAGCAAGACCAATAACCACTCAACGTTAGTTGATTTTCTTCATTTATTTCAATTTCAATGAATACTTGAAATAATTTATAGCCTAATAATATGCTACTTAAATTTCCCTGATTGCAGCGTGTAGGCAAGGAGTCGACAAGTTGTCTCTCATCACTCACGATAATTTCCATGGGTTTCTTCCTTATTGGGAGCATGTGGTCACGAGGACGAGTAACGAAACTGAATTACAGAAGACGTCTTACAGCTAAGACACCCGCTTTCGTATAAATTTAGCTAAGATTATTAGTAGTTTCTATATAAATTCACATATAGGAATTTTACATTGAATAATTTAGTGCCAGAATTTATATCTTAATGTTAAAGTGGTTTTGCTCCTACTATTGCTCAATATTGCATAATCCTTTAATATATTCATTATTTAAGGTATCATATCTTTGAATCTATATTAGTTTAGATTTGCTATGCTACTAACTCAACAATGAACATGTGACGAAACACACTCGTTCCTAGATATATATGAATTTCTAGAAATACCCCCCCAATGTTGATATTTGAGGCTTTGACTTAAATTAATTAATAATACAGTCTATTCATTATTTTCAAGTGATTGTTAAGTTAATTATCGTACATAGGCACTGGATCTCTAGTGTCTATCTAATAATCACTTTTGTATGTTTTCCCTCTTTTCTCAAAAGTGGGTGGTCCTTCAATTTATGTTAAACATAATAATCAAATAATTTAATATCTGAGTTAAAGCCCCAGATACCCAACATTTTGACTCTTCGAACCGGATAAATTAAATTCAATTAAAATTACTGATTCACTCAAGTCAGTGAATTCATTAACATTTCAGGATCCAGTATACTAATACAAATTACTGAGCCCATAATCAATTAATCATTACTAACCCTGATAACATTATATTCCACAATTAGGAAGTACATTCTGGTGTTAAATATTATTTATGGCAGTAGAATATTATTTATATTATTTAGGCAGGGGTGGGGTCAGCCTCTACATCAAAGACACACTCATCTGTACTGAGCTGCTAAACACCTCAAATGATTTGGTGGAAGTGCTGATAATCAAAATAGAGATTCTAAATGTAGTTATTGTCCTTGTATATAAGTCACCGGAGGCAACCCTCAGCAGTTTTAAAGACCAACTAATGAAAATAGAACACTGCTTGGAAAACCTCACAAATCCAGCTCCGAACATCATCCTGCTTGGGGACTTCAACCTACGGCTCCTGAAATGGAAGCACCTGGCTAATACAGTAATATCAGAAAGAATACCAGGAAGTAGCTTAAATGAAAGGCACATGCAAATGACCTGCTACTGGATGTGCGACAGGTTTGCCTTAAACCAGCAAATAGTAGAACCAACTAGGAAGGAGAACACGCTGGACCTCATTTTCACTAATAATGATGAATTGATCAGGAACATAATGATTACAAATACCTGTTACTCAGATCACAACTTAATTGAAGTTATGACAACCATGGGGAGTAGACCTTCAAAACCAGTCCAGATTCCCGGTGTAGGAGATTCAGCAAATTCAACTTCAATAATAAACAGATAACTGGGAGCGAATAAACCAGGACTTCACAGAAATAAACTGGGAAGAACAGCTAGGAAATGCAAATCTGAACCAGTGCCTGGAAAAATAAGCTCAGTAGCACTAGAAATATGTTCAAACCGCATACCTCTAAGAAAAAAGAGGAAGAGATGCAGATTGGAACGGGAACGTCGTTCCCTATATAGGTGAAGAAAACGAATCGCGGAACAACTTGAGAGTCGCACCCTATCTTAAGAACGGCGAAGAAGGTTAGGTAGAGAAATAGAAACAATTGAATGGAAGCTACAAGAATCATACAGAACCCAGGAGAGGCAAAGAGAGCAAAAGGCCATCAGTGAAATAGAAAGAAATCCGAAACATTTTTTCTCCTATGCAAAATCAAGATCAAAAACCACATCTAGTATCGGGCACCTGCGAAAGGGAGATGGAACTTTCACCGATGACAACAAAGAAATGAGCGAGCTACTGAGGACGCAGTACGACTCTGTTTTCAGCGAGCCATTAAACACACTAAAGATTGATAACCCAAATGAATTTTTCATGGATACGATACCAACATCAAATCATATATCAGACGTCACCCTATCCCCACTGGATTTTGAAGAAGCCATAAACAGTATGCCTATGCACTCTGCACCAGGCCCGATTCTTATAACTCCATATTCATAAAGAACTGTAAAAAAACATTAATTCATGAAAACTTAGCTTATTAGGCAAATCGGGCCTTGAATAGTAGGCTGAGAAGTGCGTTCTGGCTATTAGGTACGACATATATATATATTATATATATATATATATATATTATATATCGTATATATATATATATATATATGTCGTACCTAATAGCCAGAACTCACTTCTCAGCCTACTATTCAAGGCCCGATTTGCCTAATAAGCCAAGTTTTCATGAATTAATGTTTTTTCGTCTACCTAACCTACCTAACCTAACCTAACCTAGCTTTTTTTGGCTACCTAACCTAACCTTACCTATAAATATAGGTTAGGTTAGGTTAGGTAGGGTTGGGTTAGGTTCGGTCATATATCTACGTTAATTTTAACTCCAATAAAAAAAAAATTGACCTCATACATAGAGAAAAGGGTTGCTTTATCATTTCATAAGAAAAAAATTATAGTAATTATAATAATTCAGGAAAACTTGCTTATTTGGCAAATCGGGCCTTGCATAGTAGGCTGAGAAGTGAGTTCTGGCTACTAGGTACGACTATATTATATATATATATATATATTAATATATATATATATATATATATATATATAATATATATATATATATATATATTATATATATATACATATGTCGTACCTAGTAGCCAGAACGCACTTCTCAGCCTACTATGCAAGGCCCGATTTGCCTAATAAGCCAAGTTTTCATGAATTAATTGTTTTTCGCACCCCAGAAGTGACTCGAACCCATACTCCCAGGAACAACGCAACTGGTAACTACAGGATGCCTTAATCCACTTGACCATCACGACCAGACAAAAGGAAGTGATAGCCGAGGCTATTTGAACCACTTGCCCGCCAGCACTCGGATTGTCCAGTCGTGATGGTCAAGCGGATTAAGGCGTCCTGTAGTTACCAGTTGCGTTGCTCCTGGGAGTATGGTTCGAGTCACTTCTGGGGTGTAAGTTTTCAGTCGCATATAGTCCTGGGGACCATTCAGGCTTGTTTTGCATTTGTGTTCCTCACGTGTGCCCCAAAGAATGAGGTGATTTGATAAAATGCTATGCTCAAGATTACCATCCGAGTGCCGGCGGGGAAGTGGTTCAAATAGCTTCGGCTATCACTTCCTTATGTCCGGTCGTGATGGTCAAACGGATTAAGGCGTCCTGTAGTTACCAGTTGCGTTGCTCCTGGGAGTATGGGTTCGAGTCACTTCTGGGGTGACTCGAGAACTCATAAGAACGATAGGGAGTTGATTCCTAAGTTTTTAAGTCGTTCCCCTTCTCTCCCATATCTATATGGGCTTATTAAAACACACAAACCGAATAATCCTACAAGACCTATTATTTGTTCTGTTGGATCTGTGGCATATAGACTTTCCAAATGGCTGGTCCAAGTCTTGTCTCCAGTAGTAGGTTCCATTTCCAACTCACATATAACAAACAACTTGGACTTGGTTAACAAGTTGTCTAGTTTGAAATTAAATTATGATTTTAAACTTTGAGTTTTGATGTGACGGCTCTGTTTACTAGGGTTCCTGTTGACGATCTGTTGTCATTCTTACGGGATTTACTCCCAAGGTATAATTTAACTTTGCCTACTAACACCATTATTGAACTTATAAAATTCTGCATTAAAGATAATTATTTCAGCTTTAATGATTCATTTTATAAACAAACATTTGGCATGGCGATGGGTAATCCCCTCTCCCCTGTTTTGAGCAATCTGTACATGGAATGTTTTGAAACAAATATCCTTCCCAGGATTTTACCCTCAAATTTGCTTTGGTATAGGTATGTTGCGATATTTTATGCCTGTGGCCGGTTGACCATGACGAAACTGATTTTCTCAATCAAATTAATTCCGTCAATTAAATTCACAATTGAGAACGAAGTGAATGGTGTTCTGCCTTTTTTAGACATCATGATTCATAGAATTGGTAGGAGTTTCAAATTCAATGTGTATAGGAAACCTACCAATGTATGCTTGTATGTACATTTCTATTCAAATCATCATGTTCAGGTCAAGCGGGCAGTTTTTTCTGGTATGTTTCTCAGAGCACTGAGAGTTTGCAGTCCGGAATTTTTTCGATGAAGAAATAGCAAATATATTTGAAATTGGGAAAAAGTTAAAATACCCAAAATCAATCTTGGATCTTGCGTTTGGTCAAGCAAAAACGACTTTCTACAAACAGACTACTAAGTCTAAACCAGAACTGAAAAATTCGTTGGTATTACCATATTCTGATGGTCTAGTAAATCTTGCCCCAGTCCTGAAGAACCTTAATATTAATCTAGTGTTCAAAAATGATAATACAGTTAAGTCCATGTTAATTAAGAACTCTTCCTCGTCTGTAGCAGGTTGTGTGTATTCCATCCCTTGTAATGAGTGTGCATGTGTTTACATCGGCCAGACAGGTAAATCTCTTTCCTCGCATTTAAAACAGCATTCATATGCTATTCGTACAGCCCAGCAATCCAATGCATTGTATTTACATTCCAGTTTATGTAATCATTTTATCGACTTCACAGAGGCAAAATGTATTGTTAAAAGTAAGGATTTTGTTGAACGAAACGTGATCGAGTCTGCTCTGATCAAACATTGTAACAACAGCCTTAATGTGAGCCCGGGTATGTACAAGTTGGATCCCTATTTAAGCCTCAATATGGCACGTCAAAACAATATAGCAATCATTTAACACGTATGGCACTTGGAGATATTAATAGGAGCTCCCTCGTATGGGCCAATAGGCCTTCTGCAGTTACCCTCTTTCCTATAATTCCTTTCCTCCACTTATTTTTGGTGGGTAGGTGACCTGCCCAGGCGGATATAAAAGTCTGATCAGCAATGTTTTCTTATCTTCATTCTACTTTGCTCTGATGAAGGAGAATTAGCTGAAAACGCGTTAAGCATTTTCTATTTTTCACATGTGGTTGTTCTGCATACTTGGATCAGTGTTTTTTGTTATCATTGTTGCATATAAATATATATATATATATATATATATATATATATATATATATATATATATATATATATATATATATATATATATATATATATATATATATATATATATACTACATATATAATTTATACCTCTACCTTTCTTTTCTTCCATCCATCTGTGCAGCCATTTATCCTTCAATCAATATAACCTTCTATTTTCTATTCATCTATCTATCCATGCACCTACTCTTCTTCTACCCATCTGTCCACCCAATAATCAATCTATCTATCTATCTGTCCATCTAATTATTTGTCTACTAACCTTCTGTTGGAAATTTTCAACACTGATACATCTCTATTGTATCACAATACACTTTTGTTGTATATTAACCTCAATATCAATTAACCTTACTAACTGTAATACTAACATAAATTAATATTTCTTTATCTGCGCATAAATTGTAGAAATTCTCACGCCATAGAGAGGCAGGATTGCATCAGATAATGTCTATCTAGACACATTTATTAGCAATATGTTAGAAAATTGAATATGGTTCTCTACTTTTATCAGCATTCTGTATAATTATTAGTTACAGATAATTTAACTCCTAATTATCTAATAACCAAGAGTTATTAACTAAGATTATCACTATATAACAGTTTTATCTGTTACATACGAACGCCATGAAAATACTTCCCATTTCTTGTTAATAAGGAAACGGTGCCTAATCAACACTATCTAGCAAGAAAATAAACAATATAGTTCGCTACAATTGCAACCCTATTCTTTTAGAGCATTACTTCAATAAGTACACAGAAAAGAATTCTCCGTGATTACTAAATTCTATTGTGAATGCAAGGAGGGGGTTTGAGGGAGACGCGAGTGGCGAGCCGCCATTGGTCTCACCTGTTCGACTAGCGATCAGGAAGGGAAGACGCGTAGTGGTGTGACTGAAGAGTTTCCAACATTAATTACTTTGCAACTCCACCAATAGTCACCATTTACCTCCCCACGTGTTCTACAGTGCCCTACCAGTTAATAACGCGTCAACAATTGAAGTCACAGCCCGTAATTACGCATACACAGCAGTGGACGCCTGGGACTGGCAGACGCGGTTTCGGCAGACCTTAGTATTTGATACGCTCATGTTAAGTATACCATTCTGGTTTGATGCATCATCCTAGATTGTATATTTGTGGGTAGTCTGTCGAAACGAAGCAGACCAATAACCACTCACGTTAGTTGATTTTCTTCATTTATTTCAATTTCAATGAATACTTGAAATAATTTATAGCCTAATAATATGCTACTTAAATTTCCCTGATTGCAGCGTGTAGGCAAGGAGTCGACAAGTTGTCTCTCATCACTCACGATAATTTCCATGGGTTTCTTCCTTATTGGGAGCATGTGGTCACGAGGACGAGTAACGAAACTGAATTACAGAAGACGTCTTACAGCTAAGACACCCGCTTTCGTATAAATTTAGCTAAGATTATTAGTAGTTTCTATATAAATTCACATATAGGAATTTTACATTGAATAATTTAGTGCCAGAATTTATATCTTAATGTTAAAGTGGTTTTGCTCCTACTATTGCTCAATATTGCATAATCCTTTAATATATTCATTATTTAAGGTATCATATCTTTGAATCTATATTAGTTTAGATTTGCTATGCTACTAACTCAACAATGAACATGTGACGAAACACACTCGTTCCTAGATATATATGAATTTCTAGAAATACCCCCCCAATGTTGATATTTGAGGCTTTGACTTAAATTAATTAATAATACAGTCTATTCATTATTTTCAAGTGATTGTTAAGTTAATTATCGTACATAGGCACGGATCTCTAGTGTCTATCTAATAATCACTTTTGTCATATGTTTTTCCTCTTTTCTCAAAAGTGGGTGGTCCTTCAATTTATGTTAAACATAATAATCAAATAATTTAATATCTGAGTTAAAGCCCCAGATACCCAACATTTTGACTCTTCGAACCGGATAAATTAAATTCAATTAAAATTACTGATTCACTCAAGTCAGTGAATTCATTAACATTTCAGGATCCAGTATACTAATACAAATTACTGAGCCCATAAATCAATTAATCATTACTAACCCTGATAACATTATATTCCACAATTAGGAAGTACATTCTGGTGTTAAATATTATTTATGGCAGTAGAATATTATTTATATTATTTAGGCAGGGGTGGGGTCAGCCTCTACATCAAAGACACACTCATCTGTACTGAGCTGCTAAACACCTCAAATGATTTGGTGGAAGTGCTGATAATCAAAATAGAGATTCTAAATGTAGTTATTGTCCTTGTATATAAGTCACCGGAGGCAAACCCTCAGCAGTTTAAAGACCAACTAATGAAAATAGAACACTGCTTGGAAAACCTCACAAATCCAGCTCCGAACATCATCCTGCTTGGGGACTTCAACCTACGGCTCCTGAAATGGAAGCACCTGGCTAATACAGTAATATCAGAAAGAATACCAGGAAGTAGCTTAAATGAAAGGCACATGCAAATGACCTGCTACGGATGTGCGACAGGTTTGCCTTAAACCAGCAAATAGTAGAACCAACTAGGAAGGAGAACACGCTGGACCTCATTTTCACTAATAATGATGAATTGATCAGGAACATAATGATTACAAATACCTGTTACTCAGATCACAACTTAATTGAAGTTATGACAACCATGGGGAGTAGACCTTCAAAACCAGTCCAGATTCCCGGTGTAGGAGATTTCAGCAAATTCAACTTCAATAATAAACAGATAAACTGGGAGCGAATAAACCAGGACTTCACAGAAATAAACTGGGAAGAACAGCTAGGAAATGCAAATCTGAACCAGTGCCTGGAAAAAATAAGCTCAGTAGCACTAGAAATATGTTCAAACCGCATACCTCTAAGAAAAAAGAGGAAGAGATGCAGATTGGAACGGGAACGTCGTTCCCTATATAGGTGAAGAAAACGAATCGCGGAACAACTTGAGAGTCGCACCCTATCTTAAGAACGGCGAAGAAGGTTAGGTAGAGAAATAGAAACAATTGAATGGAAGCTACAAGAATCATACAGAACCCAGGAGAGGCAAAGAGAGCAAAAGGCCATCAGTGAAATAGAAAGAAATCCGAAACATTTTTTCTCCTATGCAAAATCAAGATCAAAAACCACATCTAGTATCGGGCACCTGCGAAAGGGAGATGGAACTTTCACCGATGACAACAAAGAAATGAGCGAGCTACTGAGGACGCAGTACGACTCTGTTTTCAGCGAGCCATTAAACACACTAAAGATTGATAACCCAAATGAATTTTTCATGGATACGATACCAACATCAAATCATATATCAGACGTCACCCTATCCCCACTGGATTTTGAAGAAGCCATAAACAGTATGCCTATGCACTCTGCACCAGGCCCGGATTCTTATAACTCCATATTCATAAAGAACTGTAAAAAACCACTATCGCAGGCCCTCCACATTCTGTGAAGACAAAGCCTAGATACTGGCGTTATTCCTGATATACTAAAAACAGCAGAGATAGCACCACTTCATAAAGGAGGAAATAAGGCAGAGGCAAAAAATAGTAGTGTAAAGTGTGACTAGAGCGACGCGCACCAGCTGCCAGGTGGCACTCCTTGGAGTGCCAGCCGACAGGTGGCGCGCTGGTGTCTAGTTACACAGGCTTTTGGGGGAATTTCCCGGAAGTTTTGGCGCGTTTCGGACGCTCTCACCTGACAGGTGGCTCCTGACAGGTGGCGCGCGTCCCTCTAGTCCTCGCGGGTTATGGGAATTTCCCGGAAGTTATGGCGCGTGTCAGAGGTAATTGGAGCGCGCGGGTCTAGTCCTCGGGGGTTAAGGTAAGTGGTCAGGAAAGATTGGAGATCTTGTTGTGTGAGAGTAAGTGGTGGAGTAAGAGGAAGGAGTGAAATGAATATGTGTGTTTAGCAAGTGATAGAGTAAGAAAATAGAAGGAAGATGGAGGAAGGAGTAAAAGAGTTGATCGTGAGTTAGTGTGTAGATGAGAGGAGAAGGCAACACGGCCTGTTATGTTGTTTTGGGATGGGAGCTGGATGGAGCTTCCCCTCGTCGGGAGAGAGTGCTCTGGGCCATTATGTGGTTAGACAAACCCATTGACTCCCCTACAGGAAGGTCTTAAGTGGTGTTTGTAAGAAATGCATGGAAAAGACACGGGACTGCACCTGGCTTTTTCTGTGTTCGGGTCAAGAAAGAGTGAAGTCACTCTCGTTGTGAGACTGCAGCGGGCCATTATGTGGTTAGACAAACCATTAACGTCCCCTACAGGAAGTGCTAAGTGTGTGAGGATGAGGGCAAAGTCTCCTGCAGGAGGGGAGTGTACCTTTACCTTAAGCGTTTTTCAATGTCGCGACGTGGTAAGCGTACTGGTCGCAGGTTGGAGCCTGACTGATCATCTTTCCAACTAGTCTGGGTATTTCTCCTACGACACCGGAAGTGGTGTCCAAACCGGACCTCCGGTCCGAGTCAGGACCGCCGGTCCTGACTGGTTTGGAGTGGAGACGGGTTCAAGTAAAAAATGTGTCTACAGGAAATGATTTCGACGTTCAGTAAACACTCTCCGAGTGGGTAACTGAATGCCCGACAGCCCAATACGGGGATGATGTTAGTATTTAATTGAAACTTGAAACTAAACTAAATGCTTACACGTGATAATTTCCACATTCAGTTAACACTCACTGAGATGTAAACTGAAAGACTAGCCAGGCAATGCATGGTTGATGATAGTAATATTTAAAGATTGAGAAACTTTAAACTAAATGACCACACATGTAACGATTTTGCATTCAGTAAACACTTACTGAGATGTGAACTGAAAGACTAAGCCGGCCAATGCATGGTTGATGTTGATAGTAATATTTTAAGATTGAGAAACTTTAAACTAAATGACCACACATGAAAAGATTTTGCATTCAGTAAACACTTACTGAGTTGTAAACTGAATGCCGGAGCTGGTCAATACAAAGTTTGTGATAGTAATATTTTATTTTTTATTTAGGATGGAGAAACTTTAAACTAAAAATGAGGTCACATGGAGGGATATCTATGTTCAGTAAACTATTACTGAGATGTAAACTGGATGGTTGACCCACCCAATACATGGTTTGTGATAGTAATATTTTATTTTTTACGATGGAGAAACTTTAAACTAAAAAATGAGCTCGCATGGAGGGATGTCTATGTTCAGTAAACAGTTACTGAGCTGTAAACTGAATGGTTGAGCTACCGATACATGGCTGGTGATAGTAATATTTTATTTTTTACGATGTAGAAGCTTAAAACTAAAAAAATGAGGTTGCATGGATGGATAACAATGATCAGTAAACAGTAACTGAGATGTAAACTGAATGGTAGTGTCATCCAATACCTGGTTACTGATAATAGCATTTCACGATGAGAAAACCTTATGACCACACATGTAGCGATTTTGCATTCAGTAAACACTTACTGAGATGTAAACTGAATGCCGGAGCAGGCCAATACAAGGATTGTGATAGTAATATTTTATTTTTATTTACGATGGAGAAACTTAAACTAAAAATGAGGTCACATGGAGGGATATCTATGTTCAGTAAACTGTTACTGAGATGTAAACTGGATGGTCCACCCACCCAATACCTGGCTACTGATAATAGCATTTCACGATGGAAAACCTTATCCTAAACTAAAAATGAGCTCACATGAAAAGATTTTCACTTACTGAGATGTTAACTGAATGGTTGAGCTATCCGATACACGGCTGGTGATCGTAATATTTTATTTTTACGATGTAGAAACTTAAAACTAAAAATGAGGCTGCATGGATGGATAACAATGTTCAGTAAACAGTTACTGAGATGTAAACTGAATGGTAGTGTCATCCAATACCTGGTTACTGATAATAGCATTTCACGATGGAAAAACCTTATCCTAAACTAAAAATGAGCTCACATGAAAAGATTTTCACTTACTGAGATGTTAACTGAATGTCTGAGCTATCCAATAGCGGTATTAATTCAAGATGTAAAACTTTAAACTAAACTAAAATGAGTGCACATGAAGTGATTCTCACGTTCATTAAACACATACTACGTTGATGACTGAATGACAGAGACATCCAATACGTGGTTGATGATAACCGTATTAATGACATTGATAATAAGATTTCTTGAACTAGATACGGGCTGTGGGGGCAACAAAGCTGCGATATTGAAAAGAAACTGAACTGAATTTGAAAATTGATTAATATATGTAATGTGAGGCCGATCTACTGGAAAACAGTAAGCAAACTTTATTTGAAAAAGAATAAGAGAAGACTGTAAAGCTGTGGGGCTAGAAAATGATAAAAAATAAGAAGAGATGGTCTTCATAAACATAACATAAGATATCCATGACTGTAATTAATACAGTGTGAACTCTCTTAAACTATGCACACCATGAAATCTCGTCACTAGGCATAACTTGTCACTCTGCGAAACAACTTATTGACTATAGTGCGACAGTGAGAATAAAAATGACCACTTATGTTTTGGAGTGCTATTTTAGTCAAGAAATACTGTAAAGGATGATTATTGACTAAAGGGAATTTCGCAGACTGGTGGTGTTTGATGTGTTGAACTGCTTAAAGGAAGCATATTTGCTAGAAAAAATTCCTGTGAAATAACGCTTGTCATATGTTTTGACTACCTAGCTAATAGCATATTGCATGGTTAATAATGAAATGAAATGTCACATTTTTGTCTGACTCACTTAGCACGAGTGAAGAGATAACAATGAAAAAAAACTGGCAAAGGTTGAAAAACTCTGTGAAATCATATCTGTTATGATAAGTTTTGACTAGCTGCATGCTATGTTTGCCTTCTCTCTCTAATCTACACACGCGATATGAAATGTGAATTTTGTTGACTGAAAGGAGTTTGATGATACGAATAGTAATTGCCGACATTAAGCATAATCTCAAAAACATAGTTTCTGCAAAAAAAAAAATAACATTAAATTAGATGCGAGCTGCGATTTGAAAACAGAAGATGTGTGATGTGTGGTTTATTGTGTGGACTCTGGAGATATGATCTCCACATATAAGTTTCTCAAGAAAAGCGGTAATATTTTTCTTGTGTTTGGATGTAATGGCTAAACACGGATGACATTTTCAATAATGTTATTTGCTCATCCGACAAAGATGATTTTCCCCGTTACGTTACATTGTGTTACAGAGGGCTAAAACTGGTAGACTGTAATATTCTTATGGAAGGAGATGTAATGGAGATGGACTAAGTCCTACTTTATTTAAAAATGTCATTTTGGGCTGTAAAAGTTGATTTGCGTTACGTTACATTGTGTTAGAGGGCTAAAACTGGTAGAGGACAATATTATATGGTAAGAGATGTGCTAAGTCATACTTTCATTTAAAAATGACATTTTGGACTGCAAAAAGTTGATTTGCGATACGTTACGGTGAGTTACATTGTGTTACAGAGGGCTAAAAGGGGTAGTCACCAATTAATTATATGGTAGAGATGTAATGGAGATGGGCTAACCCTCACTTTCCGTTTCAAAATGACCTTTTGGACTGCAAAAAGTTGATTTGCGTTATGCTACGTTGCGTTACATTGTGTTACAGAGGGCTAAAAGGGGTAGACGCCAATATTTTATATGGTTAGAGATGTAATGAAGATGGACTAAGTCATACTTTCATTTAAAAATGACATTTTGGATTGCAAAAGTCGATTTGCGATACGTTACGTTGTGTTACATTGTGTTACAGAGGGCTAAAAGGGGTAGCCATCAATTATTTATATGGTAAGAGATGTAATGGAGATGGTCTAACCCTCACTTTCCGTTTCAAAATGACCTTTTGGACTGCAAAAAGTTGATTGCGTTATGCTACGTTGCGTTACATTGTGTTACAGAGGGCTAAAAGGGGTCGAGGTCAATATTTTATATAGTGAGAGATGTAATGAATAAGGACTAATCCCTCACTTTCCGTTTCAAAATGACATTTTGGTCTGCAAAAGTTGATTTGCGTTACGTTACGTTGCGTTACATTGTGTTACAGAGGGCTAAAAGGGGTAGACGCCAATATTTTATATGGTGAGAGATGTAATGAATAAGGACTAAGTCATACTTTCATTTAAAAACGATATTTGGTCTGTAGAAAGTTATGTTACATTGTGTTATAGAGGGTTAAAACTGGTATACCGTAATATTCATATGCTAAGAGATGTAATGGAGATATTGTGTTTGGCTAAATGAGTTCACATTTCAATAATGATATTCGGACAACAGCCAGAAAGTTGATCTCCACGTTACTTAATGATGATATAATGCGATGCAATCGTGTGCTAATATTTTATTTGTGTTAGAATGTAAGGGCTATAGGAGTTTGTCTAGACTTGCATACATTTTCAAACGCTATTTATGTAGGCAGTAGAAAGACTGGTTTCCCATTACGCTACATTGACAGTGTTACAAGAACTGAAAAACAGACTTAACCCAGAGCTATTTCACTATCGACTCACCCGGTCTTATTCTCATCGATTGGTGTTTACATTGGATGATGTAGGTCTTAAGAGAGACAGCCTTGAACTCATGGATAATGAACAAGTCAATTTAATAATAGTATCAAGACTGTGTTTTTCCATATTATCGTATATACGCTTACTTGCTTGGAATTTGTATGTGTGGAACAAAAAAAATATTTTATTGTGTTTGGATGTACAGTAATGGCTAAACATGGTTTTACATTTCATTATTCAGACATCGACGGAAAGTTGCTCGTTACTCTTAAAATGTTATTTGGGCAAAGAACGAAGTTAGTATATTGTCCCCGTTACATTAATGATATTTGAGCAAAGAATGCTGTCATCATGTTGGTCGTGTTACCTTACAAGGTTATAAGGGTGTGAGCGATGGGTCTCGAAAATTGACATTAGTTTAAGTGAAATGGAGAAAGATACGTGAACAGCGGCAGCAGGAGAAAGGAAATGATGTTACTTTCCCCAACTATTAAATGATCTGGAGAGAGAGAGAGAGCGAGAGAGCGAGAGAGCGAGAGAGAGAGAGTCCACTGAGAGCTATGTATATCCCACGCAGTTGTGTTTACATCAAATTAAGATTTGTTATAATAATAAGACTGAAGACCAGCTTATGACTGGATAATCTTTAAAAAAAATGCTATTTCAGCAAAGAATGGTGATACTAAAGCTTAGTTGAACATCCGGTCTGGGAAGGGGGCAGTGATGGTTCGGCCATGGAGGGGGTGGTAGGGGTAAGGGTAAGTGGGGGTGGACGGGGGGAGGGTAAGGGTCATCCCTTTACATTGACTATCTCAGAACACCTCAATCCGCCGCGAAGGTGAGACCTTGACAAGATAGCCCCGCACAGCTGTAATGGATGGATGTAGGACGGAGAGGTGATGGAGATTGAGTAAACATGCATACATTTCAATGATCACAGTTAACATAAACAATTTGTAGGTAGAGATCGCGTCTTCGTGACGATATGGAATGTTTCTCTCTTTTAGTAAACGCTAGCCTACTGACTTTGACTGAGTTTACTAAGTGAAGAGCCTTGTGGTGGACTTTAGAGAGGGTGAGAGAGAGAGAGAGAGAGAGAGAGAGAGAGAGAGAGAGAGAGAGAGAGAGAGAGAGAGAGAGAGAGAGAGAGAGAGAGAGAGAGAGAGAGAGAGAGAGAGAGAGAGAGAGAGAGAGAGAGAGAGAGAGAGAGAGAGAGAGAGAGAGAGAGAGAGAGAGAGAGAGAGAGAGAGAGAGAGAGAGAGAGGGTGAGAGAGCGAGAGAGGGTGAGAGAGCGAGAGAGAGAGAGAGAGAGAGAGAGAGAGAGAGAGAGAGAGAGAGAGAGAGAGAGAGAGAGAGAGAGAGAGAGAGAGAGAGAGAGAGAGAGAGAGAGAGAGAGACAGAGCGAGAGATAGAGAGAGAGAGAGACATGGAGACAGAGAGACTGAGACAGATAGAGAGAGAGAGAGAGACAGGGGGACAGAGACAGATAGAGAGAGAGAGTCGCAGACCCTGGCGAAACGCAATGGTAATGGGTGTCCCACCACTTCCGGTGTCGTAGGAGAAATACCCAGACTAGTTGGAAAGATGACCAGTCAGGCTCCAACCTGCGACCAGTACGCTTACCCCGTCGCGCAACCCGTTCTCGCAAATTTAATAAGTCAATATTGACTTATTAAATATGTGCATAGGTGACATACTTAACATAATAGATACCCTTAAAAAGATTCATAGAAAACACCGACCTTACCTAACCTTGTTAGTATCTTAAGATAAGCATCTTATAGCTTCGTAATTACAATTATTACCTAACCTATAATAGGTATAGGTTAAGTAATAATTGTAATTACGAAGCAATAAGATGCTTATCTTAAGATACTAACAAGGTTAGGTAAGGTCGGTGTTTTCTATGAACCTTTTTAAGGGTATCTATTATGTTTAGTATATCACCTATGCACATATTTAATAAGTCAATATTGACTTTACGAATTTGCGAGAACGGGTTGCGTCGCGGCATTGAAAAACGCTTTAGGTAATGGTACACTCCCCTCCTGCAGGAGACTTTGCCCTCATCCTCACACACACTTAGCTCTTCCTGTAGGGGACGTTAATGGTTTGTCTAACCACATAATGGCCCGCTGCAGTCTCACAACGAGAGTGACTTCTCTCTTTCTTGACCCGAACACAGAAAAAGCCAGGTGCAGTCCCGTGTCTTTTCCATGCATTTCTTACAAACATCACTTAAGACCTTCCTGTAGGGGAGTCAATGGGTTTGTCTAACCACATAATGGCCCAGAGCACTCTCTCCCGACGCGGGGAAACTCCATCCAGCTCCCATCCCAAAACAACATAACAGGCCGTGCTGCCTTCTCCTCTCATCTACACACTAACTCACGATCAACTCTTTTACTCCTTCCTCCATCTTCCTTCTATTTTCTTACTCTATCACTTACTCTACCACTTACTCTCATTTTTCCTGACCACTTACCATAACACCCGAGGACTGGAGCGACGCGCTCCAATTACCTCCGACACGCGCCATAACTTCCGGGAAATTCCCCCCAAAAAAACTTGAGGGCGGGAGCGACGCGCGCCACCTGTCAGCTGCCCAACATGACCTCCCCTCTTTCCTGTCCGCATACCCAAACACAACACGCTCACACGCGTCCGAAACGCGCCAAAACGTCCGGGAAATTCCCCCAAAAGCCTGTGTGACTAGACACCCGCGCGCCACCTGTCAGGTGAGAGCGTCCGAAACGCGCCAAAACTTCCGGGAAATTCCCCCAAAAGCCTGTGTGACTAGACACCCGCGCGCCACCTGTCGGCTGGCACTCCAAGGAGTGCCACCTGGCAGCTGGTGCGCGTCGCTCTAGTCACACTTTACACTACTAAAAATTACAGACCGATAGAGCTAACATCGCACATCATAAAAAATTTTGAGAGAGTGCTAAGAAGTAAAATCACAAAATACATGGAATCACAGCAACTCCATAACCCCGGACAACATGGTTTCAGAACAGGGCGCTTTTGCCTGTCGCAGTTGCTGGACCACTATGATATGGCATTAGATGCTATGGTAGACAAACATAACGCGGATGTAATTTACACAGATTTCGCAAAAGCTTTTGATAAATGTGACCATGGTGTTATTGCACATAAAATGCGTTCAAAAGGAATTACCGGAAAAATAGGCAGATGGATCTACAATTTCCTGACCAACAGAACCCAATGTGTAATAGTCAACAAAATAAAATCCAGCACATCAACCGTGAAGAGCTCAGTCCCCCAGGGTACTGTGCTTGCTCCAGAACTTTTTTTTCATCCTCATTTCGGACATAGACAAGAACACAACCTATAGCACTGTATCATCCTTTGCAGATGACACTAGGATCTTCATGAGAGTAGGCAACATAGAGGACACGGCGAACCTCCAGTCAGATGTAGATCAGGTCTTTCTATGGGCTACAGAAAATAATATGGTGTTTAACGAAGATAAGTTCCAGCTCATGCGCTATGGAAAAAATGAAAATATAAAAACGGAAACCACGTACAAAACTCAGGCAAATCATAACATAGAACGAAAAGGCAATGTAAAGGATCTGGGTGTACTCATGTCGGAAGACCTTACCTTTAAAGAACACAATAAAGTAGCCGTCACAACTGCAAGAAAAATGACAGGTTGGATAACAAGAACTTTTCACACTAGAGATGCTATACCGATGATGATACTTTTCAAAACGCTTGTGCTCTCTAGAGTGGAGTACTGCTGCACAATGGCAGCACCTTTCAAAGCTGGAGAAATTACTGACCTGGAGAGCGTGCAGAGATCCTTTACTGCTAGAATCCACTCAGTAAAACATCTAAACTATTGGGACCGACTAAAGAGCCTAAAACTGTACTCCCTTGAGCGCAGGCGGAAGAGGTACATAATAATTTACACATGGAAAATATTAGAGGGGCTGGTCCCAAATCTGCACACAGAAATAACATCACATGAGACCAGAAGACATGGCAGGATGTGCAGAATACCCCCGTTGAAAAACAGAGGTGCAACTGGTACTCTGAGAGAGAACTCTATCAACATCAGAGGCCCGAGACTGTTCAACACGCTTCCACTACACATAAGGGCATAACATTCCGACCCCTCACAGTGTTCAAGAGAGAACTGGATAAGCACCTCCAAAGGATACCTGATCAACCAGACTGTGACTCGTACGTCAGGCTGCGAGCAGCCGCGTCCAACAGCCTGGTTGATCAGTCCGGCAACCAGGAGGCCTGGTCGACGACCGGGCCGCGGGGACGCTAAGCCCCGGAAGCACCTCAAGGTAACCTCAAGGTAAGAATACTTGCCAAACACAATTAATACTCTTGTGTTCATTTAATTTCTTATACACATCATTTCTACCAGTGTATATATTATATAAAATCACAAAATCCAAAACATAGCACTATTTTACACATTATTGCACCACATTTATTGTAGTTATTATGCCAACCCAACAGAGGTAGGATATTTTAGACTGACACGGTGCTAAGATTTGTACAAATTCAGTCTACACCATTAACTACATTAATAAGTAGGATTATTACCTAACTAGTACTGTTAAACAGTGCTGGTGCATTATTAATTTATGTAGTGCTGACCCTAATGGGTGGGATTAACCATTTACTGTCTAATTATATTTTATTACATATTTCTATGTACATCTTTGAGTGTTACTGTAAGTTCAATACCCATCCAAGGCTGATTTTGAAGAGCTCAGCTAAGGAACACCTGTAGTGATACCAAGGCACCACTCAAATCTTAGTTACTTATTATTAGGTAGGTAGCTAAACTCTAAATGAGGTAAATTACAATCAGCCTCAAGAAAATATCAGGCTATCAATAATTATACCTGCTCTACATAAAGAAGCAAGTATCATAGCTGTCCAAGTAGCTATATAAGCCCTATAAGGCTCAAACTTACAGCTAGAATGGCTACTCCAAGAAAACTGGAAGAATCTTGAAAGGTCTTCAAAATCACCTGTCAAGACTACTTGACAAATGTGACAACTGTTTAGGAACTAACTCAGTTGACGTCTTCAGGCTAAAAATTTCCACAAAGGTGGCTAGCCAAAAATATGACCAAGTAAAGGATATAATCGAGTCTTATAGGAACATACTCCTTGTCAGTAATACTGACCCAGACGAATTGAGTCTGATAGAATCTGACCTTGCCGACTATGAAGATATAATTCAAGACAAGTTAGATCACCATAACAAAGTGCTTGCAACACAAAATGTTCCTGAGTGGTTAGAACATTTTGGTAGTAGACCTACACCCGAGCAAGCACCCAGCTCAGACGAAATACACGAGCTACCTCAAAATGAGGAGAATCCTCTAATCAATACTGATCACTACACAGGATCAACAACTGAAGTTCAATCATCATTTTCTGCCATCTCATCTAATACAACTTCATGTAATAATTTATTTACAGAGTCTGATCAATTTTCAGACAGCTCTTCTCTATATTCCCTGGATTCTATAAATTCAATGCATGAGGCTACTGAATTAACTAGCTTCTCACAGGAACCCAGAGAAACAAGTGAAGCTGCAGATGAAACTCTTAGTGAAGCTGCAATAGCCAGTGAATCTGAACCAGAAAATGAAAGGGCTGAAGCTGTAATTAAAGCTGAGGCTAAACAAGAAGCCTTAAGCAACACAAGTAATAGTCATAATTACTCACACCAGCCTTCTAGAGCAAGAGCTAACAATGAGAAGACTGTTATAAACCTTGTACACCAATTACTAGATTTATCTCCACCAGAACAATCAGTTGACTCTTTACAAACCTTTAGTTTTCAGCTTGAGTCACTGTTATATTTCTTTAGTAAAGAGGTGGATCACCCAACTCTTGAGTGGATGACTAAAATTATCATCCAGAGAAAATTGTCTGGTGACACAGTCAATAAATTATATTTATACCAGAATGGTAATGTCCTGTCAATGCAGGATATATTTGCAGGTTTGCGCAATATAAGCAATCAATCAGCAAACCAGGCACTTAATGCCTCTTCTGAATGCACCGAAACTGTACCCACATCAGTTTCCTTACCTGGAACTCCTAAAGTGACACTGTCACCAGGTAACAAGGGTACTAATAATCGATGTAATAACAATAAGTTAAACACTGATTCATCAGTACCCAAGAGCCCCATAAGTGCTTCTAAGGGACCTAATAGTCCAGAGAGCACTCCCAAGAGCCCAGTAATTGCTCCTCAGAGTACACCAAGTACTCCCAAGAGAATAAATAACAAGCAAATGCAAGCAGCAAAACCATCACAACCTGCAGGTACTGTTTTACCTAAACAGGTAACCCTTAAACGAGTTGTACGATGGGGAATGCTTGTTTTGCAATCAAAAACATTCTCTGTACAAATGTACTAATTATCCCAATAGAGACACACGTGTCAGACGACTCAAACAGTTACACAAATGTACTAAAGGTCTCAAATCACATAATGTTAATAGCTGTGACACCCCATTGAACACCTGCAATAGGTGTAGAAGGGGCAAGCATCATGCTGCATTGTGCAAATTTGTCAAGACAAATTATGTCAATCCTAGAATAGGAGGTAGAGAATCTACACCAGTACAGTGCTGCAAGGTGCGAGAAGTGTACAGCGTAATTTCACCAGCATCTCAAGTGGATGCAACTTTGCCTACTGCCCAACTTCAAGTAAAGAACAAAGGAGCCAAGATCACCACTCGTGGATTATTTGATCAAGGATCCCAGAGAACTTTCATTACTCAGAAAGCGGCAGAGGCACTCAATTTACAACCAATCAGACAGGTAAAATTAAACCTGTCAGGGTTCATGATAAATCGAGGACCACAAGAATATTCAGTAGTTCAACCGGTTGTACGACTAGGTAGTCATGTCAAGGCTATTCAAGCCATTGTTGTAGATCAAATACCCTTTGACTTAAATATTTAGGGTCTAGGATACACAGCCCACTTCCTGCAGGAACGTGAAATTAATTTCACTGACAACAAATTAACGTCTGACCGCCTTAACAATGTAAATGTACTAGTAGGAGCAGACGACTATTACCAGTTCATAACTGGACATGTTAAACGATTGGGCATGAATATGGTCCAATCTGCAGGTGGCTACTTACCTACAGGTAAAGTTCTGAATGCGAACAAGCCTAGGCCTGCCAACAATAATAAATAAGTCATCAGTAAATCAATTCTCTAGCAGCAAGCTAAAATGAGAAACACAGCTGAGTAATAAACCCAGATTGAATGTAGTACAGTTAGTATTCGCCGATATGTTTCATAGCTCTCAGTGGAAACCCAGTGGTCCGTACCTAAACAAGTACATGTCACAGCGACCAAGCCATTGAATCCACTGTAGACCTAGAATTATTCTCGACAAGTAATATTTGACCACACTCAGTTTCCCTAGGTAATTAATAATGTTAGGCTGGAGAATCCAGCACTCCCTAGGTAATTAATAATATTAGGCTAGAGAATCTAGCCCTCCCTAGGTAATCAATAATATTAAGCTAGAGAATCTAGCACTCAATGCATCTAGCGTTTCCTGAATTTAGCAATACTATGAAGTCATCAAGCAACTTCTATAATTATAAATTCACTAGGACCAAGGTCCACAATACCTGCGCTTAAGGTTTGCCAAGAAAACCTTATTAATTCAACGTTTTCTGCACTAAGAGTTAGTGAAAAATTACTTGCATCAATTTTTGTTTGAGCTGTTTTCTTTCGTTTCTGTTAAATTGTTGTAGGAGCGCGGCACGAACAAACTTGCAAACTTACCACTGCCTAAGTGAATCTACAGAGAACTAATAACCCGTGAAAAAATTTAGTTTGGGAAATGTTACAAATTATCTTTGAATAGGATTAATCATAGCAATAATTAAATTTCCCGCAACCTTAGGTTTCCTTTCGTTTAATGCATTATCATTAAACCATCAGCTTTGTTACTTAACATGCTTAATGAGCTCAATATAGCTCACTTTTGAGTTAACATAATATTTGAGCGATTTAATGTTCCCCATGCTAATACGAGCACTGCTCGCCATGATAATTGAACGCTACACTGCTCCACCTCGTTAATTCGAGTTCAATATAACTCACCCTGAGTTAGCGTAACAATTGAGCGCTTTAATGTTCCCCCATGTTAATACGAGCACTGCTCGCCATGATAATTGAACGCTACAATGCTCCCCGCGCTAATTCGAGCACTGCTCACCAAGGAATCTGCCTAGATTCCGTGCATAGCTATTCTTCAACAAGGATCTTGCACTAATAACCCGAGTTGATCTTACAGCTCACCTGTGAATTAACGTAATAATTGAGTGCCTTATTGTTCCCCATGCAAATTCGAGTTCAATATTGCTCGCCATGATAATTGTACGCTACAATACTCCACCTCGTTAGTTCGAGCTCAGTATAGCTCACTCTGTTAACTGTTAACAAGCTTAATTTAGCTCACTCTGTTAACTGTTAATGAGCTCAATATAGCTCATAATGTTAACGAGCTCAATATAGCTCATCCTGTTATCGAGCTCAATATAGCTCACAATGTTAACGAGCTCAATATAGCTCACCCTGTTAACGAGTTCAATACAGCTCACAATGTTAATTTGAGTACATTACTGCTCACAATTTAGCTAGAGTAACTCAACTAAGAATTAGTGAGTTATAACAATTAGCTTAGTCCTCTACTTAGGTAGGTTAGAAATTTAAACCATCTAGGTAGGTTTAGGGACTTTAGTTAGTGTCAACTGAGTACTAGCCTAGTCTGTACTCACAATTAATTACAGTTGACTATATTTATAGAGTCTGATTTAATAAACTCAATTTTCATCTAAAGTTGAGGATGTATTAATGAGTTTACAGTGTCAAGCCTATGAGCTGCAATTCAATTAGCTCATAAGTCAGAATGACTAGGCTACTAATTTCACGTTGACTCAGAATCTTCCTTGATTTTAATGAATAAACCTTTTCAGTTCTCTAATATTACACTATTTTAGATAGTTAGCAACTAAGTTATACCATCAGTCAGAATGACTACTGCACGGCAGTGCATATTAAACCAAATTTCCTCATTTGATTTTGGGGTGATCATGATGTTCCGTGATGTTATTGTCTAGTAACTCATTAGATACAAGTCACAGTGACATTACGGTAATGTCAGAGTCTCCTTGATCTTAAATGACCCAGTAATACTTTAATTACTGTATAATAATGTAGAATACAATTTATACAGTTGTATTCTACAATGTTATCAGTTGTTAAGAACTTTTTCTGAGTTTGCCTACAATTCAGCAGCTACATAATACAACCATTACATGTCACTGCGACCCTAGTTGTTGAGTGTACTGTAAACTTTAGAGAGTTCTTGATTACAGATGACTTAATCATTTAATATTTAACATTTAATTCATGTTCCCACAATGGCTTAGAGTTTTTTATCTGTCTCTGACAGATTCGGGACATTCGTTACCAACGTGCGAATTTACTAATCCATAATATAACCTCGGAATGGGTACGTCAGTACTCAGAACTGTGACCCGAGAATTCCCCCCCCCTCCCCCCCCGGAGTTATGTTGGAAATTTCAAACACTGATACATCTCAATTGTATCACAATACACTTTTGTTGTATATTAACCACAATATCATTTAACCTTACTAACTGTAATACTAACATAAATTAATATTTCTTTATCTGCGCATAAATTGTAGAAATTCTCACGTCATAGAGAGGCAGGATTGCGTCAGATAATGTCTATCTAGACACATTTATTAGCAATATGTTAGAGAATTGAATATGGTTCTCTACTTTTATCAGCATTCTGTATAATAATTAGTTACAGATTATATAACTCCTAATGATCTAATAACCAAGAGTTATTAACTAAGATTATCACTAAATAACAGTTTTATCTGTTATATACGAACGCCATGAAAATACTTCCCATTTCTCGTTAATAAGGAAACGGTGCTTAATCAACACCATCTAGCGAGAATATAAACAATATAGGTCCCTTCAATTGCAACCCTATTCATTTAGAACATTACTTCAATAATTACACAGAAAAGAATTCTCCATGATTACTAAATTCTATTGTGAATGCAAGGAGAGGGTTTGAGGGAGACGCGAGTGGCGAGCCGCCATTGGTCCTTACCTGTTCGACTAGCGATCAGGAAGGGAAGACGCGTGGTGGTGTGACTGAAGAGTTTCCAACATTAATTACTTTGCAACACTACCAATAGTCACCAATTACCTCCCCACATGTTCTACAGTACCCTACCTGATAATAACACATCAACAATTGAAGTCACGGCCCGTAATATCGCGTACACAGCAATGGACGCCTGGGACTGCAGACGCAGTTTCGGCAGACTTTAGTATTTGATACGCTCATGTTAAGTATACCATTCTCGTTTGATGCATCATCCTAGATTGTATATTTGTGGGTAGTCTATCGTAACGAAGCAAGACCAATAACCACACAACGTTAGTTGATTTTCTTCATTTATTTCAATTTCAATGAATACTTGAAATAATTTATAGCCTCATAAAATGCTTTTTAAATTTCCCTGATCGCAGTGTGTAGGTGAGGATTCGACAAGTAGTCTCTCATCACTCACGATAATTTCCATGGGTTTCTTCCTTATTGGGAGCATGTGGTCACGAGGACGAGCAACGAAACTGAATTACAGAAGTCGTCTTACAGCAAAGACACCCGCTTTCGTATGAATTTAGCTAAGATTATTAGAAGTTTCTATATAAATTCACATATAGGAATTTTACAGTGAATAATTTAATGCCAGAATTTATGGCTTAATGTTTAAGGGGTTTTGCTCTTACTACTGCTCAATATTGCATAATCCTTTAATATATTCATTATTTAAGGTATCATATCTTTGAATCTATATTAGTTTAGATTTGCTATGCTACTAACTCAACAATGAACATGTGACGAAACACACTGGTTCCTAGATATATATGAACTTCTAGAAATACCCCCCCAATGTTGATATTTGAGGCTTTGACTTAAATTAATTAATAATACAATCTATTCATTATTTTCAAGTGATTGTTAAGTTAATTATCGTACATAGGCACTGATTCTATAGTGTCTATCTAATAATCACTTTTGTTTGTTTTCCCTCTTTTCTCAAAAGTGAGTGGTCCTTCGATTTATGTTAAACATAATAATCAAATAATTTAATATCTGAGTTAAAGCCCCAGATACCCAACACCTTCTACCTATACTTCCATCCATCTATTCATCTCTCTGTCCATCCATTTACCTGTCCATCCAACTACTCACCTACCTATTTATCTCTCTATTTATCCACTTATCGCTCCATCCAACTATTCATCTGTCTACCTATTGATCCATACATTTACCTACTTATCACACAGAGAGCGTGTGTCTGGGAACACCCAGCAAATAGGTTCGAACGCCAGGCTTCCACCACAAGGGTGAAAACCTGTCTACTTGGGCCGCTGGCTCCTTCTAGTGATAAAAACCAATAAGGGTACCATACGGATTCTCACTTCATAAAATTATATAGAAGTGTGGCGCTAAGAATCAAACTCAAGCTCTAGGAGCAGACTCAATTTAACATAAGCATGCAAGGTGTTGCAGAACATGATAAGTGGGGCAATATTATTTGCGGGATTGATCAAACGACCGTTTCTATAAACAACTACAATTTATTCAACAAAATCTAGATCTACTACAACAATGAGTTTACGTTACTTTACTGTCTTCTAGTGGCATGGTAGCAACAGATAATTCAACAGCCTAATGGAACCACTGACTCCTTTCCATCATTGCTGGCTGAATAATGATATAATATATAATCACAATTTAATTGACTCTCGCAGCCCTTCCAGCAAGGTACTAAAGTAACTAGGTGGGTAGCCAACACTGATAACCCCTATCAAAATCTTACGTTAACACTTGTCTCTCAAGACACAAACAACAATAATAAAAGTACACTAATTAAATTCAATATCAATTAAGTTAATAGACTGTCCTCAGCAGTCAGTAACAATTCAATTACGATAACACAATCATCTCTCAACGACACAAATGAAAACAATAACTCGAAGGCCGTTAATTACATCACACTTGATACGTCAAGCATTCTGTGAGTAATTTTCAATTAATTACTGTAACACCGACAGCCTATTAATCCAGACGAGTTTTGATCGACCACTTCTGTCACCCAATTGACAGGCGTCTTTCCGGTCTTATGACAAAATTACATTAACAAGAGTCCTATTACTCTACTTCACAAGGCTACTCTACACCCCTGCATAACAACAACATCAACATCGGGAATTCACCATGTAAGGGGAGGGAACATTGGGAATTCACCATGTAAGGGGAGGGGGGGGTGCTAATCCCCCATGAATCAGCTACTAGTGCTTAATCTCCTGCCCGCAGATAGATACGACAAGTCCAATGAATTATGACAGCTTAATTGACTTCGCCCATGACAGGTAGTCAACCCTTTACGTTAATTAATTACTATATTGCCGACAGCTCATTAATTCGTTAACACTACTTTAGTCGCCCTCCCGACAATTCCTCACCACTGCGTGAACTCACTGTGACTGAAGTTGTGCTCTAGCTGTCGTGAGGTGAGGACGTGTCGCCTGGCCTCTCCAGTATTTTGAGGTGTTTGTCGATTTCGTCGGCAAGGGGTGTGGGTGTCTCTACCCTCCCTGCTGTTCCTGGTTGGTGTGGACATGGCGCTTTTGCGATGGGCGGCCATCTTCCCCCTGTTGTGAGGGTAAACTCTGTGGGTTTGGAATTTACCGGATACCCTATCATGGAGATGGTCATGTGTGACATGCTCCACGTCCCGGTCATGGAAATATACAGTGTTGAGCTGGTAACTGCTCGCCGTGTGGTCATCAAGTTTGTGGGAGAAGCGGCTTACCGTGACTTTTTCCGATGGTACCAGGGATGTACCTTGCAGCTGCAGGATGGCACCGGATCTGTGCCCATTTCGGATCGTAGAGGTGCAGTGACGTATGTGAGTGTCCACGGGGCCCCCATGGAGTTTCCTGAGACTCTCCTCCGGCGTTTCTTCCATAGGTTTGGCACAGTCGTAAGTGTGCGAATGCACACACTGTCTTCTGCAAAATATACTGGTGTGAAGACCAACATTCGTACCTTCGGGATGCGCCTGAGGTCGGACATTCCATCCTCTGTCCGGCTTGTAGGGTACTACGTGCAGGTGTATTATGCCCGGCAACCTTGTACTTGTTTCCGGTGTGGCATGTTGGGGCATCAGCCTGCCGGGCGCACTGCGCTCTGGTGACTCCCATCAACTTGTTCCGGGAAGAGGATTTCCTGCCGCTTCCTTTGGAGGAAGACTCCGGGGATGAGGAGGTGAGCTGATGTGGCCCCCCCCCCCCCCACTGCATCGACCGAAGTTCCTCCGGTTGTTGCAGACCCTCCTCCTGGTATTGCAGTGCCGTCGGATGGTCTACCTGCTCCTGTCACTGTCCCCACTGCTCCCGTGTGCCGTCCTGGTGCCCCCTGTGAGGCGTCGCCATCTTCGGCTGCTGTGCCTGGCCCTGTGTCCTCGCCTCGGGTCTCGGCTGTGTTGGGTGCTGGGGTGGCTGCGGAGCCTCCTGCTGTGTGTGGCCCGGTTCCCCCTGTGGTAGAGGCTGCTGCCGTTCCGTGTCGGTCGTCGGTTCGTCCGGCTAGTGGTACCCGTGTTTCTGGGTCCGCTTCCGGCTCTGACGATATCCAGCCGGAGCCCAAACGTTCCTGGCATTCGTCTTCTGCCTGGGCCGATGTTGGTGACTTCAGTGACTGGGTCTTTGGATGTTGACGGTGTGGATCCGGATACGTTGATGTCTTTGAAGTTAGTGGTGGCAGAGGTCCATGTGCCTGCTGGTGCTGGTGCCCGTGTTTCGGATGTGCCTTCTGTTCCTTCTCCGCCAGGGGACTCTCCGCAGTGGGGGGTGGTGGCTTCCGCTACCAGGGATGTGTGGATGCTGGTGCTGGGCGTGGCCTGGTAATGACTTTACGCAGGGATGCGCGCCGTCCAGGTTCCCTGCAGTAGTCTGGTGGTGTGCCCGTGGCCATGGGTGCCCCCTGTGGTGGTGCCCTCTGTCAAGTTCACTCGTGTGAGGATAAACGTTGGGGCCCTGGGGGACGTGTTGCTGGCGTCTGTGATGCCGCCGGGACACTGGACAGCGATTGTAGAGTTAATGCTGTCTGACGAGCCGGAGAACTTTCATGGTGGGCAGGTTTCCATGATGTGAGGGCGAGTGGCGACTACTTGCCTCATTAGTAATACCATCTGGGTCCCCTGTTTGCGGATGTTTGTTGCCAGGGTTTCGGATGTTCTGGTGTCCCCGGTGGATGGACGAGACCCTTGGCGGTGGATGCTCTGGGAAGCGTTCAATGTATGGTTTCCATGGGCCCTGTTCCCGGGCAAGTATGTCCGCTGAGTTCCTGTTTCTTTGCTTTATGTAGTGTAGTGTGCCCCTCTGGCTGTTTGTTTGCCCTATATTTTTATGTGCCTGTGCCTCTCCCTTTGTTGCGAGGCCGGTGGTGTATTTGTTTTTGTGTTTTACTTTGCCCTGTGTGTTATATTTATGCCTTACATGTTGTATTGTTTTTTCCTTTTATTTTGTTTTTATTTATAGCTTGTTGTATGTTATGATTTTCTTGTGTCATATTTCATGTTGTGCTTAACCCTTAACATGCTAGGGGTATAATAGCCTTTGTTCCCCACAGGCGCATGTAATTTTGAAAAAAAAAAATTATTTTTTCTTCCGAACCTGTTAATTTGTGTTCACTGATCACAGGAAAAATAATAAAAAAATCGTAAGTGGCATATATTGCCCGCTATAGGGACGGGGAAATCTGGCAAAAATAGGAGCTGACTCAGAGTGCGTCCCAGGCAGCCTGTTGCTCGCCAGCTGTCAGGCCGGAGTTGCCACAAAGAGATAATTACCTAATTATTTCAATGTCTCTGATTGATTTTTTCATAGTTTTTTGCTGTAATATTATTCAATAGTGTGTAGTTTGATATATTTATGTAATAAAATGAGTGAATCATTGCTGTACTCAAAAATATGGTGTGCATATTGTTGATTCAATTTTGTTCATCAATCAGTGAACAAATA
>NW_025555761.1:0-5000 GCF_020424385.1 Procambarus clarkii
GTATAATATGTCATTGAATGAAGGGCAAGGAAACCATTACAGTGAGGCGTTGTAGCATTGATTGTAGAAACGACTGTTTGAGCCTGAGTACAGTGTAACCAAGTGATACGTGCTATTGTGCCAATATCGAGAGTGCGAGTTTCTGGTAATATTGGAGAACTTAAAGAAACAGCGCGCGTGAATCTGAAAACAAGCAATATGCTTTCGCGCGGGGGCCAGGCGATCAGCTGTTCTTGACACTTGATGAGGAGGGGAGGTGTTGCCACTTAGTGAGCGCATACTATTCGTGGGAACTACCGGCCGCTGCCAGGATCAGTTGATTTATTTATTATTGGTTGGCCTTGTGACATCTTTCATACATTTTAAGTAAAATACAAAATTACCATTGTGTTTATATCATCCCCTCCATTGATCTTGTGGCTATATTATACTGAAAGCATAGAGTGATAACAATAAGTACCTGCCTGATTCCTGATCTTTTGAGTGTGACCTTGCCAAGGCTACCACTAATTCCACCAATCCCCTGAGGTGTTACTGGCCACCTAAAACATCAGTTGGCGACCTTGTGGTTTACCGTAGAGCCCGATTGTTGGGGAGGGCACACGACAGTCAAGTGAACGAGTCGTGTTCCCACTCTTTCTTAATCAGAGACCGTTGAGATTGACTGGGAGACTCTCCTGGCGTGCAGTGGCGCCGTGAGGATCGAGTGAAGACCCGCAGGGCTACGGTGAGTGACCTTGAGCATAACTATTGCTCACCCCAGAGTAAGAATAGAGTAAGTGAGAACCCCAACATTTGGCGACCTTGCCAGGATGCGATCGAAATAAAGGTTGCAGTGGTGGTACTTGGCAGTGGTGTTAGAGATCAGGTGCAGGTTATCACTCGTAGCACAAGATGGAGGATGATAAAGTGACGAGGTTTATTGACTCTAGAGATGAACAGGTGCTGGAAGAGTGCACCAAGGCACAGTTACAAGCAATAGCGGATCATTTTGGAATAAAGCTGAAATCTGCCAGAGTTGGTGAAAGAAGACTAGAGATAATGGCTCAGCTCAGGGCAAGAGACGAAGCTTTGGGGAAAGAACGGCCCCAAACACCTGCCAGTGTGGGTGAACACCTGAGCATTGGTGGAAGCAGCAGGGGATCCAGCGGCAGCAGGCACAGGGTGAAGCTGGAAATAATGAAGTTGCAGCTGGAAGCACAGCAGCGCAAAGAAGAGCGAGAAGCAGAAGCACAGCAGCGCAGAGAAGAGCGAGAAGCACAGCAGCGCAAAGAAGAGCGAGAAGCAGAAGCACAGATGAAGCGTGAGGAGCGAGAAGCACAGATGAAGCGTGAGGAGCGAGAAGCACAGATGAAGCGTGAGGAACGAGAAGCACAGCTACGCAGGGAAGAACAAGAACGAGAAGCACAGCTACGCCGGGAAGAACAAGAGCGAGAAGCACAGCTACGCCGGGAAGAACAAGAGCGAGAAGCACAGCAGCGCAGCGAAGAGCGAGAAGTTGGGCTGAGACAACTGGAAATAGAAGCCAACAAGGAGGTAGAGCTGAAGCGAGCTGAACTAGGACTAGGTGCACCTGCTCCGCCGCCACAGGAAGACCGACGAGTGAGGGAACGAGACCTGCCGGTCTTTGTGCCTAGTGAAGCCGAAAGTTTCTTCGATCACTTTGAGAGAGTTGCTGCTCTGAAGAGGTGGCCGAGGGCGGAGTGGGCGGAGTTAGTGCAAGGGAGGCTCACAGGTGAAGCTCGCGAAGCCTTCACTAGGCTCGACTTCCAAGAATGCACCAACTACGATGCGGTAAAACGAGCTGTGCTCCGTTCCTTCAAGCTCACGCCGGAGTGTTACCGAAAGAGGTTCAGAGAATGTACCCGGTCACCAGGAAAATCGTATGCGGAGACGGCGAGGGACATGGGAAGAAAGTTCCTTAAGTGGCTGGACTCTGAAGGAGCGAGGTCGGCCGAAGAGGTCAAGGAACTAATGGTCATGGAAAAGTTTATGTCCGTGCTCCCTCCTGAGATCAGGATTAGGGTAAAGGAGGCGGATATAAAGAACCTAAGGGCCGCAGCCGACCGAGCCGACATGTTAGAGGAAGCACTACGCCCAAGCCGAGAGGGACAGCACCGATCACCCGTGTACTCCGGAAGCAGTAGGAATTATAGGAGGACGGATGGATGGAGGACAGAAGCGAGTTCTCCCAAGTCCCACCGCTCGAGATGGGACGACAGAGGAACAAAAGGTGCTGTAGAGCCGATAGAGGAGAACCAAGCTGAAAGCTCGGGAACTGTTACTGCAACGAAGGAAGCGACAAGTGAGGCGAGAAGGACACAGGGAGTGACGGCCTCTGAAGGCAGTGCTAAGGCGAGCGGTGGCGGATGGTCTCTGCCAAGGGTCCGCTGCTACAACTGCGGAAAAATCGGACACGTCGCGCGGGAATGCAGACGCTCTAAGCGGCAGGGACACGTTGCTTTAGTGATGTTCGAGGACCAGAGGGCCGAGAGAGTGCGGGATGAACCCGTGCTGAATGGGGAGAAGAAAGTTCACCCATTCATGTGTCAAGGAACCGTAAGGATGGGGGTCGCAGACCCCATCCCCGTGAAGATGCTAAGAGACACCGGGGCTGATTTCACCCTGGTGAGTGAAACCCTGTTCCCTGAGGGTTACAAGAGTACCAGTGTGGGGGTGGCAAGTGTGACCACTGTGGGAGGCCCGGTGAATGTGCCCCTACACCAGGTAACTTTGGATTCCGATTATGGCTGCCAAACCCTAGTGGTGGGAGTCTGTACATCAATGCCCAAGATGGAGGCACAGGTCATTTTGGGGAATAACGCGTGTGGAGGATATGTCCTCCCGCATCTCGTGAAGGGCGAAGACTGCCTAGAACAATACAAGGAGACAGGCGGAGAGTTGAACGCCTGTGGGGACGAGAAGGGAATCGCACCGGTGGCGATCCCAGTTTGTGCTGTAAGGCCGAGACAGCGCGAAGAACAAGGAGGTTGTGGATCTGATGGGGCTGAGGAGACGTCTGACAGCCTGGGAACAGATCACCTCTGCGTGGGACCCAGAGAACGAGTGGAGGGCGAAAGTAGCCCGAATGGTGAGTTGCAGGTGACCCTCACCAGTTCTCCAGGGGTAAACCGCACTCGTCTCGGAGAGTTGCAGCAGGAGTTCCCCGAATTGGTTAGTAAGGCCGAAGGAGGACGTGTGGGTCCTGAGAAGGCTTACTTTCCATTATCTATATTATATATGCCATGCTATCCATGATGAAGGAACGATGGACACCAGGAGCGACCGTGGGAACGGTGAATAAATATGTCCAGAAGTTCAAAGAACGTCTCACTAGAGCGAAGGAACTGGCTGGGAAACACCTGAAGGAGGCGCAACGTAAGATGTCGGAGTGGTACGACAGGAGAGCTGCGCAGAGGGATTTTCAGGTCGGATCCCAAGTGATAGTTTTGTTTCCAGGTAAAGGTAAGGTGACCAAGTCGCGGTTCAAGGGACCATACCAAGTGCTGCGACGGTTGGGTCCAGTGTCGTACGAGATTGGGAAGCCGGACAAACCCCGAAAGAAACAGGTGTGTCACGTAGACCACCTAAAACCTTTCTTCACTGTGGAAGGAAGAGCCGCCTGGCAGGACGGAACGAATACCCGAGAACCCCAGCGGAAGACGGTTCTGTGTGTACAGGGGGACAGAGAACTCCCGGAGGTGGAAAGAAAGAGGTCCAGGGCGGACGGCACCAGTCTCACCAGCACTGAGAGTCTGACAAGGATCAAGGTCAAGCATATCAAGGGGAAGGACAACGTAGTAGGCGGATGCCCTATCCCGCATACACTAACCAGACATGACTCTTATTTTAAGGGGAGGGGTATGTGACGGTGTTCCCCCCCTTATAATTCTCCCACGCCTGCAGTAAGAGTCATGTGTACTTTTCCAAGCGTTCTCTACGAAGCAGGCTTCAATTTGATATATGGGAGAGAGTGAAGTGTTCTCGGAGAGCCGAGAAATTTGTGAAATAGTAATATTTTGGCCTGTGGTTTAGGCCCTTTAGGGAGCCAAGATGGCGCTTGCCTCCCTGATTTCCCGCCAAAACCGTAAGACGTCAGTGGCACCGGATTGGTCACCGACAGCAATGTGGCACCGGGAGCCAATGAAAACCTCCCGTGGCGAAAGTGACGTCACGAAGGAAGGGGGTCCGGGCAACGCGACGCGCTGGCGCCGGCAGTCAGACACGACACGTCAAAGAGGTCGGACGTGCAACGATTGGTCCTGTCAGTTTGACAGTTGTTTCCCGCTCCCGTGGATTTACGCGTCAACTGAAGTCTGCCAGTACTCTGAGAGGTCTTCCCTAGTTCATGTGTTGAACCAGAGAGGGAATCGACGGTTATTTGAGCAACAAGTGCTCCAGTCAGGTACTGTGCAAGAAGCAGTGAAGCCGTGCAGTGACGTATGTGACGTCTGTGGCAGTTCACCAGTTCGTGACAGCGTAGTGGCTGACAGCCACTGGGTAGCTGAGGAAGGAGAGGACTATTTGGGGAATCCGGACGACTGATGCTGAGACGTAGGCGGCAGCCGTTGCTGGGAGAAGACGACGGCCAGGAGACCGACTCCAACCCTTCAAGAAGTCAAGAAGGAGGACGGACCTGCAGAGAAGAGGGCACGGAGACGACGCGCTAAACGGTGGGACGACGAGAGGTTCCGGTAGGACACGACGACGTGTCGTGTGGGGGCGTTTCCGACACGAGGACCAGGAGCTACATCTCGACTCTCATCGGAGGATAGGTTGAAGTAGGTGTTTCTAGTTCCCTCCCCATTTCCTTTTAGTTAGCTATATTATTCGGCTATATTATCAAGCCGGAGGATTTTATATGTCGTGAGCAAGTCTCACCCGTGTCACAGTAAGGCACCAGTTTGCCGTGTAGTACTATCAAGAGTACATATAATACTTATGTTGATTATTGGTGTGTACAGGCACCAGGAACAAGTGATAAATTTACTGTGTTGTGT
>NW_025555761.1:17500-42957 GCF_020424385.1 Procambarus clarkii
CTTAACAAGGTCGCCAGCTGGGTTATTATATCTGCACCCCAGCAATGCAGTTCAGTGGGTGTATTATATATTGTTTGTAGCCAGACGATTGCTACTCCCATAGATCTGCTACTAGACTGTTGGCCCAGGGTCCTCTCCCAGGAAGGTCTGTGTGGCTTTACCTCTCTATAGCCACTACGTTAATAGTTGCCACCATTCAGGCACTGATACTAATCGGATGGCTAAGGGTACACTTTTATATAGGTCCGTGCTGTCTTTACCACTCTCCAGGCAATAAGAACTTTTATAGAGAACATAGTGTTCTCTAGGTGGTACTATGATAACCTTTGTGTATGCTCATAGAGAAATATTATAAATGGAGGCACACTTAAATACAGTGATAAAATGTGTGAATTTACTGACGCAAATTACATGATCACACATACAATCACAAGTAATACATGAATATGAAAATAAGGATAATAAGTCTGGAGATCGTCAGCCTCTTCTTCCACGACCTCCAACACTCCTTCAACTGGGCAGAAAGACAGGAGTCCCACACTCTCTCACAGGAGGGCCTCTTCACCACGTCGGCGCCTCTTCTTCACTGTCCTGCCATCCATACACACTGTCCCCTCTGACAGTCCTGGACACAAGCTGCCTTGCAGCCTATTCTACTACTAAAGTATTAAAGTCCTGCTGCCACATACATAAGTAAATATTGTGGCCTAACTAGCCTACTCACACAAGGGGTAATGGGAGGGAAAATGATCTACCTTACATTCCTGGCTCACGACGCCTGTCCCTCGATGGTGTGAGGTTCCCACGCTTCCTGAGTCGATCCTCGACGATCCAGGAACGTTCCACAGGTCCTCAGGTGTCGTGGAGCCTTCGCGTCGTCGCCATTCCAATCCCTGAGATTCAGCTACCCCAATCCTGGTTCATCGATAGGCGCTGAGCTAATCACTATTTCCCCACACTCGCCCCTTCCACAAGGCGTTGCTCCTTGTCCTAGGCACGGTGTCGTCCTTATAAAACCCTCAGTGGATGTGACCCGGTCACAGCTAGGCTTGCCCGCCACACCTTTCCAGGCCCCCCAATGTCCAGCGTCGTCGCCGAATATTTTCCAAGTTTGGCACTCTTTCGCTCAATAAACTTGGTTCCTTTTTGCTTCCCAGAAGCGCGGGGTCTCCAATACGTGAGATGGGCTGCGAGAGCCTGCACTAATCCACCGAGAAAGGCTTGTAGAGCCTCAAATCCTTGAGAGCAGACCAAGGTGCGTCCTGTCGCTTCCAAGGTCGGGTCAACTCTGACGTTGGCGCCGCCCGGGGCACTCGGTGACGTCATGGCGGGCCCTGATTGGTCGCCCGCGACCTAAGTCGGCCAATCCGCGATCGGCTAGTGTCCCTTCCAAAAGGTCATATCTGCCTTAGGGGATACTCTTTCATTTTATATCAGGGCGCCAATTTCCCTTTATTTACAACTTATAATGTAACTTCCTTCCTTTAACTGGCAGCCGGTCTGGTCGCCACATATGTCAATAGACTCCCTGAACCTCAGAGAATCAGTAGGGAGAGTTGATATGACTCTTTACGCCGGCAAACGAAAGAAATAGGAGAGGGCACCGTAACAATAATTACATTGGTGTTAGATCTACAGGTATGTGGAAATTTTATCTCCCGTGCGTTGCTGACGCAACACTACACAATTCTAGGAGAAATTACATGACGTTTCACAACCTAATACAGCAAATTCTACAATACTAAACTACGTATTAGTAGTGTTAGTCAATTATTACTCTTAATACAGGAAATACATCCTGTTGTATTAAGGATTATTAAATGAATAATAAATGTGTATAAAGCCTAATACAGGAAATACATCCTGTTGTATTAGGGATGAGAATAACTTGGAAATTTCCAACACAATTCCGTGGCGGGAATTTATGGGTCGTAGTTCAATGTTAAGTACTAACGTACCTATTCCCTTTCCCTGAAATTTCATTCTTATATGTTAGTAGGTTAGTATGTACATAACGAATGTCCCGGATCTGTGTGACAGGTATGATCTGTTATCAAGGGTAAATCTATGTAATGATTAATTATTCTATATGTCTCTTTGAGATCAAGGAGATACTGAATCTACAGTGAGATCAGTGTCTAGGGTCGCAGTGACTTGTAAATAGATGAGTTACTAGACACTAACTGATCACTGCAGACTCACAAATCACCTCAACATCAAATGAGAAATTCTAAGTATTTATACAAGATTAAATTTAGCCTAATGTGTAGTTCTTGCTGCACAAAATAATTTAAGCTATGTAATGATAATAACTAAATTCCTAACCTAGCTAAATTCTAGATAAAGTAGAGAACTGAGTATATGAGTATCAGTCTCTATTAATGTAGTCAGTGGTATGGTTTAGTGAGTACAGCTTCAACTTGCACTCAGCTGACCCTAACTAATGTCCCTAATCTACCTAAGTAGAGGGTAAATACGAATTATCTACATTAGGCTACAGTGCAATAACTTCTCTGGAAGTATAACTAAACACATATAGCAACCTAAAGATTCTAAATGAGTAATAAACCTATTCGGTTTATATACATTAAGTTACAGTACTATAACTCTCTGGAGCTATAATCAAGTACATGATAACTTATATAAAGACTGAATGTGGTAAATTATTACTGTCGAGAATAGTTTTGGGTCTACAGTGGGTCAATGACATGTGTCGCTGTGACGTGAACCGGTTTAGGCTGCTAGTCACTGATTTATCCACTGAGATCCATAGAAGCTAACTCGGCTAGTAATAATTATACAGACTCAATCTGGGAAAAGATAAGATGAGTATTCTATTATGAGAAACAATTCGTTTCATTACTAATAGTCTTCTGGTAAATGTTCACTTAAAGGCTGTTGTAAAGTTAAATTTTGCTTGTGCTAAGATACTTCTCCAAACTGTCTCTAAGATGCTTGTGGGCAGAGACAAGAAAGCAGAAGGAGCTCAAACAAAACTGATACAACCCTGCAGGTGTATCACATTAAATGGATTACTAAATCCTATTCCAGATGACTTGATATAAATGCAGTCTTCTCTGGAAGACTTACCTAAGATACTATAAAGGCGATAAGATGTTATGAAATGCTATGAAGACTGAATGTGGTCAATTATTACAGAATAGTTCTGGTTCTACAGTGGGGTCAATGGTATTTGTCGCGGTGACCTGCAGCCAATTCCTAGGCTACTGACCACTAATTAATCCACTGAGATCCATAGAAACTGACTCGACTAGTACTAATTGTACCAGACTCAATCTGGAATTAATGTTGGTTGTCAGCTAGCATAGGCTTCCTCAGGTTTAAGACTTTACCTGAAAGTAAGTAGCCTCCGGCTGAACTCAACAAGTTCATTCCATGCTGGCTTGTAGTTCCAGTAATGATCTGATAATAATGGTCTGCCCCTACTAATAGATCTACATTGGTGAGGTGGTCAGACTTTATTTTGGAGTCAGCCAACTTGATTCTATTTTTCTGTAAAAATTTGGCTGTGTCTCTTAGACCTTTGACATTCATGTCAAGAGGGATGTGATTAACTACTATGGCCTTAACAGGTCGGACATAACCGCCTAGGCGTACTAGTGGTTGTACTACTTCAAATTCTTGAGGTCCAGTATCTGCTAGGAATCCTGATATGTTCAATGTCACCTTACACAAGGGTTTAAGTTTCAGCTGGTTAGCTGCTTGTTGAGTGATGAACGTTCTCTGGGATCCTTGGTCGAATAGACCTCTTGTAGTGATTCTAGAATTCTTACTATTTAAATTGTAGTTGTGCAGTAGGTAATACGGCATTATTACGAGACTTAGTGTTAAGCACCTTAACCTCTTGTCGCACCTTACAACACTGCACAATGGTGGAAGTATCCTGTTCCACCTGGAGTTTTGGTGAGTTAGGCCTATCAACTCCACACATTGCTGAATGATGTTGATCCTGGTGGCACCTGTTACATATGTGTAATGGGGTGGTACATGTATTAGGATCGTGTTGCAACAAGCACCTGGTGCACTTGTGCAATTCCGTGAGGCGCTTTATCTTAGAAACGCGATAAGGAAAGTTTTGACACTGATAAATAGAATGGCTCTCTTGGCAAAAGAGACAGCATCTCCTTCCTGTAGTAGATGTAGGGGGTCACTAACTTGGGTGACTTATGGACTACAGGTTTAGAAGGGCTGATAGTGTAGGTACCTACTGTAGTATTCTTCCATTTTGGAGTGGAAGTAGCGGTTTTAGATTTATTAGGCTGTTTGGAGGTACCTTTGGATTTGACTGTTTTATCAGTGGTTGATTTGTCAATGTCAGGTATTATTTTCTCATGAGCTCTCATTCGATTAACTGTTATCCTTAATCCCTCGAAAATTTCATGTAAGGATAGGATATCTGTTCTATAATGGGAACAGATGGATGCTAGGATCTCCTTAGGAAACTTACTCTGTATTTCTAATTTCAATACCCACTCTGCCTTAGGTACATCGGCTTTGACTCCTAGAGCTTTAATTAGAGACTCTACCTGGAGCCTAAATTCTTGTAGAGCTTCAGGGGTGGTATCTGGTGTAGGTATCTCTCTTAACTTATAACAAAGATTAGCAATAGCAATTTCTTTATTGCTGTAATTAACTTCGTTAATTTATTTAGATGATCTTGGGTACCCTCCTCAAACTTCTCCAACTCGGCATGGAAGGTATCTAGTTGATCCGGCTCAGCATTCTGTTGCATGAGGACTCTGAGATAGTCATCTGCAGCCTCGTTTGTTCTTTGCAACTTTTGCTTGGCCGTCTCTATGAGATTTTCTAATACTTTGGTTGTGGTACCTGATTGTACCAGCTGATCACACTTATTATACTGTCAAGTCACATGGCCTTTGTGACTTGTGAATGATCTAAAATAATAAGCAGTTGCTGGACATTTCTTCTCGTGCACTGCCTGTGGACTTTGGCTTAGTTGATGCCATAATTTGCTAATGAAATTAATTGGGGTACTGATTCATATATACGTGGAACCAGAACGATTATTAATAGCCTAATATCTGATTCTTCAGTTAGGCTATGTGAATCCTACCTCACCTAGAGGTTAGCTTACCTACCTAATAGTAAACAGCTAATATTTGAGTGGTATTTCAGTGTCTACAGGAATTCCTCTGCTTAGCTCCTCATAATCAGCTTTGGATGGGTAGTGACACTTCAATAACACTCAAAATGTACACAGTAAACATATATAATAAAATATAGAAAACACAATTTGTGTAAAATAATGATAAGTCCTACCCTGACTTGGGTTTGCATAATAATAAATGTTGACTAGGTTGTACTGCCTTGTACAACGCTAGTCTACTAATAATCCTACCTGTCTAGGTTAGCTAGTAATAATGAGTTAGGCTAGAGTTGTACACTACAAAGTACAATTCCAGTCTAAGCATTCTATTCTACATGGTTTGGCATAAAATACTATAATACTACTGATGTGCAGATTCAGGATAGTGCTAAGTTTTTGGCTTTTATAATTTTTGAGTTATATAGAGTATATACAAGTGATTATATATGTATGACAAGTATTCTCCTACTACAGATGATTATATATGTGGCAGATATTTTACTGCCGTAATTCTATATGTGTGGCAGGTATGCTGCCATGGATTCTATGAGTGGCAGATATACTGCCGTAAATTCTATGAGTGGCAGATATGCTGCCCTAAATTCTATGAGAGTGGCAGATATGCTGCCCTAAATTCTATGAGAGTGGCAGATATGCTGCCCTAAATTTTATCCTAGCACCTGATAATACTGCCTAATTAAAGAGTATAATGTTATAAGGGATGAAAATGATTAATGAATTGTAAATAGCCTAACTTTTGGCTATATTCTACTAATTATACTAGTTATAAAACATAATGTAAATTTACACTAGTTCTTTGATAATAGTCTAGCTCTCTAGACTATCTCGGTTTGTAAGGACCATAAAATATGTGGGGAAATCTGGCTTTCTGTGGGATATCTGGGGCTTGACTCAATTCTAGAGCCAGCCTCCCATGACACATTTTAAATCTATGTGGAACATATATTATGCCATAATAATAATAAGAATAATATGTACACACATAGATAATGGGTAAAATATGTTATTAATTATTAAATTAATGAAATCAATTACGAAGGACCACCCACTTTTAAGAAAAGAGGGAAACTAATAAAAAGTGATCATTAGAAACACAAGGAAGAACCAGTGTCTATGGAGAAATTAGAAAGCATAATCACTTAAATAAATAATGGGCTGTATGATTAATTAACTAAAGTCAGAGCCTCAAACACCTACATTGGGGGGGTATTGCTAGAACTTCATATACGTCTAGGAACTAGTGTGGTTCGTGCACCAGTTCATTGTTTGATAAAGAATATTGTGACCAAATATTATAGAATCAATAGGCAAGTTCCAATAGAAATTATAAAGATTATTAGCATTAGATCAACCCTGATCAACCAGGCTGTGACTCGTACGTCAGGCTGCGAGCAGCCGCGTCCAACAGCCTGGTTGATCAGTCCGGCAACCAGGAGGCCTGGTCGACGACCGGGCCGCGGGGACGCTAAGCCCCGGAAGCACCTCAAGGTAACCTCAAGGTAGGTAGAAAGCAATCATCTAAATAAACACATTTTATCTCCACTGTACATGACGAGTACTCAATTGGATAATATCATGAACAAATAGCAATAATTGGAGTAATTAAATGTGTACAAAAAGTCTTAGCTTTAAGACGATTTCTATGACATCATTCACGCCTCGTCCTCGTGATCTCAGGATCTCCACGTAGAAGCCCTTAGAGGTGAATAACACGAATGTAGGTAACAGCTCATTGACTCCTCACATACGAGCTGTAATTTAAGGAATATTACGTAGCATTGAACTAGGCTACTTAAATCTCAATATTCATGAAATATAAAATAAAGATTAGTGCGGTACTAACGTTGGATTTTTTGTAGTCGTTCGATATAACGACAGGCTGCCCACGACATATACAATCTCTAATGATGCATCAAAAAAGAACTTTATACTTATCGAAAGGTGCAAATTATGCTGAAGCCTGCTGGTATCGCGTCTCAAACTTCCACAATGTCGTACACGTGGTTGAGAGCTTGGCCTGAATATCAACGCGTTATTAGTTGACCGAGCACTGCAGATCACGTAGAAGAATAATTATTCGTTCTGGGTTGAGTACCAGTGTAATTGTTGCTGATAATCCCAACGTCACGTGTCTCAGACTCTGACGCCACGACTTTTGTTGCTCAATTCCGCAACACGAGTACACCACTCACACACACAATGGCGTCTCTCCTCCCTCTTCAACCCGCCTCCCCGCATTCACCACAGAAATTATTTATCACAAATAATATTATTTCGCGCAATTGTGGCTGAAAGACTTTAATAAAGACTGGGTTGTAATTCTAGGGATTTAAATAATATTACTTTCTCGTCTTATGGTGGTAAACAAGAAATGGAGAAGATTTTAGTTTTCTCCATGGCATTCACGCGTGACGGTAAAATTATTACTTGATAACAATTGTAACTAAAAACTCTCGATTTAGAATTATTTGGGAGTTATGTTATCCATAAATAATTATCACACGGAATACTGATGATTTTAGAGAATCACATTCAATTCTCTAACACACTGGTTATAAATGTGTTTAACTAGATATAATCTGACGCAATACTGGTGCTTGGTTTCATAAGAATTCCAGTATCCATATGCATATATAATGGTTAGTTTATGTGAACATTACTGTTAGTAAGTTTTAGTAACTACTGTAGTTAGTATATTTTAATACTGATTTATTACAATACAATAGTATTGTATTAGTGTTGGAAATTTCCAACATAACTCCGGGGGGAGATTTCTCGGGTCGCAGTGCAATGTTGACTACTGACATACCTATCCCGAAGTAAGTATTAATGGTAATATGTTAGTATGTTAGTACACACATAACGGATGTCCCGTAATTGTCAAGGACATACAAGAAACTTAAATCTTGCAAAGAAATTCACGTTGAATGGAACATGTTATTGGGAATCATCTAAAGTTAATGACTAATAAGGCCTACAATAAACTCTGACTGGTGTCGCTATGACATGTAATGTTTATGTTACTAAGTCTTAAAGTCTTGTAAACTCTCGATACTCTAGACGAAATAATGTTATTATTAATAGCCTATACAACAAATTAAGAATTAAATCATACAATTTAAAGTAACTGAGAATCCACTGTGATGAGAATGTTCTGGGTCATTGTGACTTGTAACGATTTGTTACTTGACATCACAACACAGTATCATCATGATTACTTAAATTGGATGGGGAATTATTTGCTCTTGGTCGGTGCTATAATAGGCTTGTAGTTTCCGTTTGCATTGTTGAGCAGCAGCTCTAGTGGGGTGGTTGCTCGGTGGATCAGAATTGTTGTCCTCGAAAACTGTTGGTGAAGCTGGTTCTGGTAAACACTCTCGTTCTGCTAATTCGAGCGGTACCAACTTCTCTAAGATTTTTAGGGTAGTGTTGCCTTGGCATAAAACCTATACTACTCTCAGGATGCCTTGGTGATCTGGGTGGATAGCAACAATTTTGCCTATGGGCCACTCTGACCTTGGTCCATCACTGTCAACCAATACTAGGTCTCCTGGTTTAAGTTGTACTTTATTATAGGGGCTCGAAGCTCCGTAGTGGTACTCTCGTAGAGCTGTGAGGTACTCTCGTGTCCATACCTCATTCCACCTTTCAATTACTCTTGAGAGATGTTGGTAACTTTCTACTAAGTCACTCCTGGTTACATGTGAAGGGTCGACGGGGTCCTCTTCTGCCAAAGGTATTAGAGGGCTCAGCAGGCCTCCATGTATCAAGTGTGAGGGACTCAGAGGTTCTCTCTGTGAGAAATCATCTGATAGGTATGTTAATGGGCGATTGTTGACTCGCGCCTCGATTTCCACAACAAGTGTTTGGAGTTCGGAGTAACTAATTTTCTGTCGATGTAAGGTCTTCCTTAAACACTTCTTGACAGTTCCTATCGTACGTTCGTAGAACCCACCTTGCCAGGGGGCTCTTGGAGCAATAAATTTCCAGTGGCATTGTCGTCTCTGCAGGACTGACTGCACTTCTGGATGATTCCATACCTCTCGCAGACAGGCTTCTCCTGCTACAAAATTTGAACCATTGTCCGATATCATTAGTTTGGGACAGGATCTGCGAGCTGCAAATCTACGAAAGGCTTGGATGAAGGCTTCAGCACTCATGTCCGAAGTCACTTCTAGATGTACGCCTCGCGTGGTAGCACACGTGAAGAGGCAAATATAGGCTTTCACTGGTATCTTATCTGGATTGCCAGTGAGAAGCAAGGCTCCTGTGTAATCGACACCAGTGGTCTCAAAGGGACGAAGATGAACTACTCTTTCTTCATGGAGTGGTGGAGGTCCTGGGTAAGGACACACTCGAGCGTCGTATCTTTTGCAGATCACACAGAACGTAATAATTGATTTGACTGTTTGACGACCTTGAGGAAGCCAATATTTTTGTCTAAGGTCGGTGAGAGTGTCTAACACTCCACCATGCAAAGTACCATATTGATGGTGATGTAAAACTAGAAGTTTGGTAATGATGTGGTGATGTGGTAGTAGGATCGGATTCTTTGTATCCAGATCAATTTTGGCATGAAGCAAACGTCCTCCACACCTTAATATATTATGAGTGTTGGCATCATACCAGATACCTAGAGACTTGGTTAATTTATCTGGAAGATTTTCATATTCACTTCCATATGTCTCTTGTTGTGCACGTTTGATCCAGTAGAGGATAGGATTGGGAAACTTATGTCTGATTCCTATCTTAACAAGAAAGTCAAAACACATGTGCTGTTACTCTTAATAACTTACTCAAGTTAGAATAATTGTGAGGATTAATAGCTAAGATTCGATGAGATTCTGGTTCATTCATGGGAGTAGTGATATTGGTCACTATGATTTGTGGCTTTTGATTGGGCCACTGACCACCAACAAGCCATGAAGGTCCATTAAACCACATCGAAGACTTGATAAGTTGTTTTAATGTTAATCCTCGAAATATGTAATCTGCAGGATTGTCCTTGGTGGGAACATGTCTGAATTTATATCCAGCAGATAATTCATGAATTTTCCTAACACGATTACTAACGTAGGGAGTTTTATTGTTGTTGTTTCTTACCCATTGTAAGACTGCCTCATTGTCTGACCACACGACGATTTCACCAAAGTGGATATTATTCAGTGTCTTGGTCAGGCAATGAGCCAATCTTACTCCTACCAGCAAGACAGTTAACTCCATTTGAGGTAAAGATCTCTTCTTAATGGGAGCAACTCTTGCTTTAGATGTGAGCAAAATTGATTGTGCACTATTGACTAAGTAGGCTACAGCGCCATACGCTTTGCCAGAGGCATCGCAAAAATCGTGCAGATTTGTGGGTAAGTTCTGTCCTGAAGCATTACGAGGAAATTTCAAAACACCTAACTGATTGAAATCCGTTGTGAGTATCTGCCATTTAGCTTGTAACTCAATTGGCAACGGATCATCCCATCCCATATGTTTCTGCCAGCATTCCTGCATTAGGAGTTTGCCCCTTATTAATATAGGACTAAGTAAGCCTAGAGGGTCAAATGGTTGACTGACATACGAGAGTAATTTTATCATGGTAAGGGATGAATTATCGGTTTGTACTGACTTGACATTCATCTCGTCAGTACTTGTGTTCCATTCCACACCCAGAACTTTTAATTGATTAGGTACCTGATAACCTGGAAACTCTTTCTCGATTATCTGGTTTAATGATTTATTATTTGAGGCCCATGATTGTAGTGGCATATTGGCTCCTAATAATTCATGGTTAGCCTCATGGTAGATTTCTACCAAATTGGATTGATCATTTGTAGTTCCCTGGAAATTATCGACATACAAGTTGTCACTGATTTCTGCCTTATAAGGGCTATTTGACTTCCTCAAATGTGTATCTAATGTTGCTTGAAGTAGAAACGGGGAGGAAGTCGCTCCAAATAGCACTGAGGCAAAACGATAAGTTATGATATCCAGTGGGTCCTTAATCCAGAGAAACCTGGTGTAATTACGATCCTCTTCTTGTAAACCTACTCTAAGGAAAGCTTTACTGATATCAGCAGTATAAGCAAAAATACCAGTACGGAATCGTAATAACACATCATGTTGTCTTTGTGTTAGGTTAGGTCCCGTTTGGAGACATTCATTCAAGGACACGCTGTTTGGCTTCACTTTAGCACTACAGTTGAAGACAATACGTATTGGTGTCGTCAATGAATCTTTCATCACAGCGTGATGGGGTAAATAGTGACCTATTTTTCGGTCATCATTATCAACAACCTCGATAAATTTACTGTTGAGTTGTTGTTGGATTAGTTGATGATACATGTTCAGTTTGTCTGGCTGCTTCTTCAGTCGTGTTAATTGAGACTGTAATTGTGAGGCTGCCATGAAATAATTAACTGGAAGTTGTGGATGATTCAACTTCCATGGTAGTCTCACCCAGTATTGTTTATCTTTATAGACAACTGTATCCAGATATTGCTGGTAAATCCACTTATCATCAGGGCTTGGTTAAACCTAGTTGATACCTGGTTGATGGGGTTCTGGGAGTTCTTCTACTCCCCAAGCCCGGCCCGAGGCCAGGCTTGACTTGTGAGAGTTTGGTCCACCAGGCTGTTGCTTGGAGCGGCCCGCAGGCCCACATACCCACCACAGCCCGGTTGGTCCGGCACTCCTTGGAGGAATAAATCTAGTTTCCTCTTGAAAATGTCCACGGTTGTTCCGGCAATATTTCTTATGCTTGCTGGGAGGACGTTGAACAACCGCGGACCTCTGATGTTTATACAGTGTTCTCTGATTGTGCCTATGGCACCTCTGCTCTTCACTGGTTCTATTCTGCATTTTCTTCCCTATCGTTTACTCCAGTACGTTGTTATTTTACTGTGTAGATTTGGTACTTGTCCCTCCAGTATCTTCCAGGTGTATATTATTTGATATCTCTCTCGTCTTCTTTCTAGTGAGTACAATTGGAGGGCTTTGAGACGATCCCAATAATTTAGGTGCTTTATTGCATCTATGCGTGCCGTATATGCCGGTTGTTCAGGGATAATACCTAAAGTGTCTAAATCCCACAGACGATGTACAGGTGGATCAGACTCAATATCTTCAGATATTTCTCTGAAATGTAGGGGTGACTGTTCCAAGCCTAGTCACGCCACTATTGTATTGTTAGATTGTTGGTTGGTTGACGCTGGATTTAGTTGGAAAAGCACCGGCCCAGTAAGCAACTTGCCTCCAGCAGATGATAACAAATTCATTCCGTGTTGTCTGGTGCATACCGTTATAAATTTATAATAATGGTCAGCGCCTATAAGTATTCCAACATCAGTGAGGCAGTCAGAATTTATTTTGTAATCTGCTAGCCTCATGCGGTTTCGTTTAAGATATTTCGCAGTGCGAGCTAATCCTGTGACCTGCAGGTCTGTAGGAAGTTTGTCTACTACTACCGCTTGTATTGGACTAGTGGAAGATCCAAGTCTCACTAATACCTTAACTACTTGGTATTCACGAGGTCCACTATTAGTCAAGAAACCAGAAATATTAAATCTCACACTTTTGGCAGGTTTTAATTTTAACTGCTCGACTAATTGTTGTGTAATGAAGGTTTTCTGTGATCCTTGGTCGAAAAGACCTCTAGTGTTAACTCTAGATTTCCTGTTAATTAATCTAAGTTGAGCTGTAGGCAGAGTGGTATTATTGCCTGACTCAGTAGATTTATTTCTTGATGTGCCTTGCAATATTGTACTGTGGTAGAATTCGTGGAATTCTCCCCAGTTGTCATGGATTGGGTAGAAGTTTTTCTACATAAGGCATAGTGATGTACACCTTTGTTGCATCTACTGCATAAACGTAGTTGCACTACACATTTATTGGGATCATGAGAGCCCATACACCTGTGTATTTCTTGTAACCGTTTAATCCTGGTATTAAAGTTAGGATAAACAGGGCATTGGTAGGTGGCATGTCCTTGACTACAAAACAGACACCTTCTCTCTCTGGTTGACTTTGTCTCTTTAGCAGACAAGTCATTGGTTACATCAGAAGGAGATACTGAATAAGTACCTACATAACCACTCCCCTTTCCAGTGGATGGAGCAGTCCTAGGTTTAAATTTATTAGACTAATTTAAAGTCGGTTTGGGTTTGACTGAGGTGTCAATATTAGGTGGTTTAGACTCAGGTTTAATCTTATCATGGGTCTTCAACCTGTTAACCGTTATTCTCAGTCCCTCGAATTTTTGTTCGAGAGTGAGAAACTCGGTTTTATAGTGTGAGCAGATTTCTGCTAAGATATTTCGAGGTAATTTCCTCTGCAAAAGTAACTTGATTGACCATTCAGAGGCTGGTATATCAACTTTAGTACCTAAGGCTTTTACTAGAGGCTCTACTTCTAGCCTGAAGCTTTGAAGTGAGTCTGGTCTGTTACTTGGTGCATTCAGATCTAGCAACTGGTAATAAAGGTTAGCTATACTCAACTCCTTGTTGCAATAGTTCAACTTTAGCAGTTTTATAGCTTCCTCATAATTACTCTCAGTGAGAGCTAGGTTATTTATGACCTTTTTAGCCTCTCCTTTGAGAAGACTAATCAGGTATGAGAATTTAGAAATCTTGTCAAGAGAAGATTTTCTATGTATATGAACTTCAAATGAAGTCCAAAAGTTGTCCCAATTTTCTTTATCCAGCCCTGCAAATGTAGGTAAGTCTAAAGTAGGTAAACGAACCTCAAGTAATTGATTACTGGATTGAGACATAGTATTATTTGTATTAGATTTAGATTGTGTTACTAGATTGGATAGTATGTCAAGTTTATCTTGAGTCTCATCTTCATATTGGGAAATATCTGCTAGAATTCGATCCATTTCATCAGGATCAGTTTCTATGGTATTCGGCAGGTCGAGATAAGACTGGCTTGTAGATCTAACTTGATCAAATTTCAGATCAGCCACTCTCACTGATGTTTCTAATCGATAGGAATCAATGGGAGTTGCTTTAGACAAGGCCTCAGACTTGTTAATTAGTCTAGTTAAATGACCTTTGAGGCCAATATAGGTTCTCCTTAATTGTTCAGGAGTAGCCATGATGGTTTTAAGTCCAAACTTCATGGGATTTGAATAAGTATTACTAATGAAGCTTGGGTACTTGCTCATTGGTTGACAAGTAATATTAAGTATAGCCTAATTTAATGTGGCTAAATTACACTCTACCTCACTCGAGGTTAAATGTATCTACCTAACAATAAGTAGCTAATTATTTTGAGCAGTGCTTGAACTTCACCATTAACTTTTGTCCGGCTAGCTCATCTTTATCACCATTTGATGTAATGGTGATCATTCAGCAGCACTCAAAATGTATACACACAAAATAATGAGTACAAGAAGAAATAATATGGATATACTCTAATCAGAGTTATCTTAAGGTTTAATCCCACCCTTGATAGGGTCAGCACAAAATGAAAAATATATGTACTACTAACTAGCTCAAGTCTAGTTGTGAGAATTTCTACCTAAGAAACTACAAATTTATTTAGTCTTGTGTTTGTGCCAAATTCAGGACAATCACAGCCTAAATTCCTACCTAATAAAGGTTGGCAAAGATTATTGTGGTGCAGTAATGTGAATATATAGCTGTGCTGTATTTTTGGGGTTTTGGATTTTATATTTTATATAAATGTGCCACTTGCACACACAAGTGAAAAACAATTATGTACAGTTAATTTCGGCTTGCTAGCCACAGCCGTTTGTGATAATTGATTGTGTTGATCAATTTGTCAACTACATGTGACCTAGACTCACCTGACAAGTGTACACCATCTCTTGCCAGGTTTTGCCTGTATGGTCTGGCTGTAAATTAGATATAAGTGGCATCCAATCGTACTCGTTTTTTCAGCCTGAAGTTTATGTATTTGGCAGCTCTCTGGTAATATTTTGGTGTTACTCCCCAACGATTATCATTACTCAGTTGGTGAGGTTTCACTAATGTGAATACTACCGAATTGCTGATGAGTTTAAATGAAGAAATTATGGTTTAAAGGTGATTAATCACCTCAGCTGGATGACGAGTAGGATGGATGTCATTACCACCTAAATAAATGATAGTTAGATTGTGAGGCCACTCTAACGCAGGTGTTAGTGTGGAATTGTTGTAGAAGTTATGAGCTGTTGCTCCTGGTGACCTAAAGATTCTCACCTCAGTATGAGGTATAGGTCTAAGTGTTGTGGGTAATTGACTGTGTCCCACGAGTGCTACCTTATACGTGAGGTATAAGTAGCAATGAATTGGTGTGAATTAGGCTAACCTATGTGTTACGCTGCCGGAAGACACAATTAATTAATGTGGTTAGTCTAGACTACTTCACACGATGATTAATTATTACTAATTAGTATATTTATATTTATCCGGTTCGAAGGACCATAATGTGGGATATCTGGGGCTTGACTCAATTTATTTAATTATTAAATTAAGGAAATCAATTACGAAGGACCACCCACTTTTAAGAAAAGAGGGAAACTAATAAAAAGTGATCATTAGAAACATAAGGAAAAACCAGTGTCTATGGATAAATATTAGAAAGCATAATCACTTAAATAAATAATGGGCTGTATGGTTAATTAACTAAAGTCAGAGCCTCAAACACCTACATTGGGGGGTATTGCTAGAACTTCATATACGTCTAGGAACTAGTGTGGTTCGTGCACCAGTTCATTGTTTGATAAATAATATTGTGACCAAAATATTATAGAATCAATAGGCAATTATCAATAGAAATTATAAAGATTATTAGCATTAGAAAGCAATCATCTAAATAAACACATTTTATCTCCATTCTACATGACGAATACTCAATTTGATAATCTCATGAACAATTAGCAATAATTGGAGTAATTAAATGTGTACAAAAAGTCTTAGCTTTAAGACGATTTCTATGACATCATTCACGCCTCGTCGTCGTGATCTCAGGATCTCCACGTACAAGCCCTTAGAGGTGAATAGCACGAATGTAGGTAACAGCTCGTTGACTCCTCACATACGAGCTGTAATTTAAGGGATATTACGTAGCATTGAACTAGGCTACTTAAATCTTAATATTCATGAAATATAAAATAAAGATTAGTGCGGTACTAACGTTCGATTTTTTTGTAGTCGTTCGATATAACGACAGGCTACCCACGACATATACAATCTCTAATGATGCATCAAAAAAGAATTATATACTTACCGAAAGGTGCAAATTATGCTGAAGCCTGCCTGTATCGCGTCTCAGTCTCAAACTTCCACAATGTCGTACACGTGGTTGAGAGCTTGGCCTGATTATCGACGAGTTATTAGTTAACCGAGTACTGAAGATCACGTAGAAGAAGAATTATTCGTTCTGAGTTGAGTACCAGTGTAATTCTTGCTGATAATCCCAACGTCACGTGTCTCAGACTCTGACGCCACGACTTTTGTTGATGAATTCCACAACACGAGTTCACCACTCACATACACAATGGCGTCTCCCCTCCTCTCTTAAATCCGCGTCCCTGCATTCACCACAGAAATTATTTATCACAAATAATATTATTTTGCGCAATTGTGGCTGAAAGACTTTAATAAAGACTGGGTTGTAATTCTAGGGATTTAAATATTATTACTTTCTCCTCTTATGGTGGTAAACAAGAAATGGAGAAGATTTTAGTTTCTCCATGGCATTCACGTGTGCCGGAAAAATTATTACGTGATAACAATTGTAACTAAAAACTCATGATTTAGAATTATTTGGGAGTTATGTTCTCCATAAATAATTATCACACGGAATACTGATGATTTTAGAGAATCACATTCAATTCTCTAACACACTGGTTATAAATGTGTTTAACTAGATATAATCTGACGCAATACTGGTGCTTGGTTTCGTAAGAATTCCAGTATCCATATGCAGATATAATGGTTAGTTTATGTGAACATTACTGTTAGTAAGTTTTAGTAACTACTGTAGTTAGTATATTTTAATACTGATTTATTACAATACAATAGTATTGTATTAGTGTTGGATATTTCCAACAAGTAATGCATAAATGGCAGTATCAGATATATAGATATATGTATATGGACTCTGAATAATAAGATACTATCTATAATGAAAACGATTATAACTTAGCTGTGAAAGGGGACGTAGATGCAGTCCACTGTACGCCAGGCTGAAAACAGTTTGAGATAATGTAACTTGGCACACGAGAGGGTATGGCGGTCACACGCTTCCTCAGGAGTGTTGCACTATGCTGCAATAATGATAATTCCATAATTTCCACCTCCAAACTAGTATTTACACACATACAAGGTAATATCTAAATATTTGGATGGGAAGGAGCTGCACTTACATGAAATTATTTTTTACGCCCGTATCATAACGACATGGCACCTACATGATCTTTTTTAAGAGCTCATTAAATAGAACAAATGAGGTAAAAATGCCTGCCGAGCTGATGTACGTGATTCTGGTAAGCTGCGTCCTCAATCTAACATCTAAGGATGTAAAGATGTCTTCAGGATGGTAAGATTTGTTGGACCGCTACGGAGCACCACTTGTTGATAGCAAAAATGGCGAGAGTCCTCTCCCTTCTTCCTTCCCCAAAGTCGCACATGCGCAATAGCTCACCGTGAGGATTCGAGTATAAATTATATTTATTTATTAATGCTAACTAGGGAAGGGTGCGTGTACGAACACTCTTGATGGTTCAGATAAATTCTCTATGCTGTGATGTTTAATTCTTACAGTGCACGTCAGTTAATGTAGACGGCACAAATAAAACCATACGGGCTTGGTGGTGGAATTGATTTTGGATTATGATATGATTAACTGGAACAGCGATTAAGCTGGATAAGAAAATTCCCGTAAACTATTGTATACTAAAAGTAAACCTATTACTAAATTATTATTCCTAATAAAAGAAAGTAAATCGTTACATTGGTGTTAGATCTACAGGTATGTGGAAATTTTATCTCCCGTGCATTGCTGACGCAATTCTAGGAGAAATTACATGATGTTCCACAACCTAATACAGCAAATTCTACAATACTACCCTACGTATTAGTAGTGTTAGTCAATTGTTACTCTTAATACAGGAAATACATCCTGTTGTATTATGGATTATTAAATGAATAATAAATGTGTATAAAGCCTAATACAGGAAATACATCCTGTTGTATTAGGGATGAGAATAACTTGGAAATTTCCAACATAATTCCGTGGCTGGAATTTACGGGTCATAGTTCAATGTTAAGTACTAACGTACCTATTCCCTTTCCCTGAAATTACATTCTTATATGTTAGTAGGTTAGTATGTACATAACGAATGTCCCGGATCTGTGTGACAGGTATGATCTGTTATCACGGGTACATCTATGTAATGATTAATTATTCTATATGTCTCTTTGAGATCAAGGAGATACTGAATCTACAGTGAGATCAGTGTCTAGGGTCGCAGTGACATGTAAATAGATGAGTTACTAGACACTAACTGATCACTGCAGACTCACAAATCACCTCAACATCAAATGAGAAATTCTAATTATTTATACAAGATTAAATTTAGCCTAATGTGTAGTTCTTGCTGCACAAAATAATTTAAGCTATGTAATGATAACTAAATTCCTAACCTAGCTAAATTCTAGATAAAGTAGAGAACTGAGTATATGAGTATCAGTCTCTATTAATGTAGTCAGTGGTATGCTTTAGTGAGTACAGCTTGAACTTGCACTCAGCTGACCCTAACTAATGTCCCTAATCTACCTAAGTAGAGGGTAAATACGAATTATCTACATTAGGCTACAGTGCTATAACTTCTCTGGAAGTATAACTAAACATATATAGCAACCTAAAGATTCTAAATGAGTAATAAACCTATTCGGTTTATATACATTAAGTTACAGTACTATAACTCTCTGGAGCTATAATCAAGTACATGATAACTTATATGAAGACTGAATGTGGTAAATTATTACTGTCGAGAATAGTTTTGGGTCTACAGTGGGTCAATGACATGTGTCGCTGTGACGTGAACCGGTTTAGAGTGCTAGTCACTGATTTATCCACTGAGATCCATAGAAGCTAACTCGGCTAGTAATAATTATACAGACTCAATCTGGGAAAAGATAAGATGAGTATTCTATTATGAGAAACAATTCGTTTCATTACTAGTAGTCTTCTGGTAAATGTTCACTTAAAGGCTGTTGTAAAGTTAAATTTTGCTTGTGCTAAGATACTTCTCCAAACTCTCTCTAAGATGCTTGTGGGCAGAGACAAGAAAGCAGAAGGAGCTCAAACAAAACTGATACAACCCTGTAGGTGTATCACATTAAATGGATTACTAAATCCTATTCCAGACGACTTGATATAAATGCAGTCTTCTCTGGAAGACTTAACTAAGATACTATAAAGGCGATAAGATGTTATGAAATGCTATGAAGAATGAATGTGGTCAATTATTACAGAATAGTTCTGGTTCTACAGTGGGGTCAATGGTATTTGTCGCGGTGACCTGCAGCCAATTCTTAGGCAACTGACCACTGAGATCCATAGAAACTGACTCGACTAGTACTAATTGTACCAGACTCAACCTGGAATTAATGTTGGTTGTCAGCTAGCATAGCCTTCCTCAGGTTTAAGACTTTACCTGAAAGTAAGTAGCCTCCGGCTGAACTCAACAAGTTCATTCCATGCTGGCTTGTAGTTCCAGTAATGATCTGATAATAATGGTCTGCCCCTACTAATAGATCTACATTGGTGAGGTGATCAGACTTTATCTTGGAGTCAGCCAACTTGATTCTATTTTTCTGTAAAAATTTGGCTGTGTCTCTTAGACCTTTGACATTCATGTCAAGAGGGATGTGATTAACTACTATGGCCTTAACAGGTCGGACATAACCGCCTAGGCGTACTAGTGGTTGTACTACTTCTAATTCTTGAGGTCCAGTATCTGCTAGGAATCCTGATATGTTCAATGTCACCTTACACAAGGGTTTAAGTTTCAGCTGGTTAGCTGCTTGTTGAGTGATGAACGTTCTCTGGGATCCTTGGTCGAATAGACCTCTTGTAGTGATTCTAGAATTCTTACTATTTAAATTGTAGTTGTGCAGTTGGTAATACGGCATTATTACGAGACTTAGTGTTAAGCACCTTAACCTCTTGTCGCACCTTACAACACTGCACAATGGTGGAAGTATCCTGTTCCACCTGGAGTTTTGGTGAGTTAGGCCTATCAACTCCACACAATGCTGAATGATGTTGATCCTGGTGGCAACTGTTACATATGTGTAATGGGGTGGTACATGTATTAGGATCGTGTTGCAACAATCACCTGGTGCACTTGTGCAATTCCGTGAGGCGCTTTATCCTAGAAACGCGATAAGGAAAGTTTTGACACTGATAAATAGTATGGCTCTCTTGGCAAAAGAGACAGCATCTCCTTCCTGTAGTAGATGTAGGGGGTCACTAACTTGGGTGACTTATGGACTACAGGTTTAGAAGGGCTGATTGTGTAGGTACCTACTGTAGTATTCTACCATTTTGGAGTGGGAGTAGCGGTTTTAGATTTATTAGGCTGTTTGGAGGTACCTTTGGATTTGACTGTTTTATCAGTGGTTGATTTGTCAATGTCAGGTATTATTTTCTCATGAGCTCTCATTCGATTAACTGTTATCCTTAATCCCTCGAAAATTTCATCTAAGGATAGGATATCTGTTCTATAATGGGAACAGATGGATGCTAGGATCTCCTTAGGAAACTTACTCTGTATTTCTAATTTCAATACCCACTCTGCTTTAGGTACATCTGCTTTGACTCCTAGAGCTTTAATTATAGACTCTAACTGGAGCCTAAATTCTTGTAGAGCTTTAGGGGTGGTATCTGGTGTAGGTATCGCTCTTAACTTATAATAAAGATTAGCATTAGCAATTTCTTTATTGCTGTAATTAACTTCGTTAATTTATTTAGATGATCTTGGGTACCCTCCTCAAACTTCTCCATCTCGGCATGGAAGGTATCTAGTTGATCCGGCTCAGCATCCTGTTGCATGAGGACTCTGAGATAGTCATCTGCAGCCTCGTTTGTTCTTTGCAACTTTTGCTTCGCCGTCTCTATGAGATTTTCTAATACTTTGGTTGTGGCACCTGATTGTACCAGCTGATCACACTTATTCAACTTTCTAGTCACATGGCCTTTGTGACTCGTGAATGATATAAAATATAATAAGCAGTTGCTGGACATTTCTTCTGGTGCACTGTCTGTGGACTTTGGCTTAGTTGATGTCATAATTTGGTAATGAAATTAATTGGGGTACTAATTCATATATACGTGGAATCAGTACGATTAATAATAGCCTAATATCTGATTCTTCAGTTAGGCTATGTGAATCCTACCTCACCTAGAGGTTAGCTTACCTACCTAATAGTAAACAGCTAATATTTGAGTGGTATTTCAGTGTCTACAGGAATTCCTCTGCTTAGCTCCTCATAATCAGCTTTGGATGGGTAGTGACACTTCAATAACACTCAAAATGTACACAGTAAACATATATAATAAAATATAGAAAACACAATTTGTGTAAAATAATGATAAGTCCTACCCTGACTTGGGTTTGCATAATAATAAATGTTGACTAGGTTGTACTGCCTTGTACAACGCTAGTCTACTAATAATCCTACCTATCTAGGTTAGCTAGTAATAATGAGTTAGGCTAGAGTTGTACACTACAAAGTACAATTCCAGTCTAAGCATTCTATTCTACATGGTTTGGCATAAAATACTATAATACTACTGATGTGCAGATTGAGGATAGTGCTAAGTTTTTGGCTTTTATATTTTTTGAGTTATATAGAGTGTATACAAGTGATTATATATGTATGACAAGTATTCTACTACTACAAATGATTATATATGTGGCAGATATTTTACTGCCGTAATCCTATATGTGTGGCAGGTATGCTGCCATGGATTCTATGAGTGGCAGATATACTGCCGTAAATTCTATGAGTGGCAGATATGCTGCCCTAAATTCTATGAGAGTGGCAGATATGCTGCCCAAAATTCTATGAAAGTGGCAGATATGCTGCCCTAAATTCTATGAGTGGCAGATATGCTGCCCTAAATTTTATCCTAGCATCTGATAATATTGCCTAATTAAAGAGTATAATGTTATCAGGGATGAAAATGATTAATGAATTGTAGATAGCCTAACTTCTGGCTATATTCTACTAATTATACTAGTTATAAAACATAATGTAAATTTACACTAGTTCTTTGATAATAGTCTTGCTCTCTAGACTATCTCGGTTCGTAAGGACCATAAAATATGTGGGGAAATATGGCTCCAGTATAATACTAAGAAAATGTATAATTATATGAATGTAAAATAATGATAAATTCTCAGATAGCTCGAAGGACCAGAATGAGTAATTAAATGGAAAATCAGTGGCTTATAGATCTATGATTATATGAATAAATTCTATTAATTAAGCAATCACTGTAAATTATATAATTCTAGAGCCAGCCTCCCATGACACATTTGGGGGGGGGGTATTCTATAACATAAATCTATGTGGAACATATATTATGCAATAATAATAATAAGAATAATATGCATACACATAGATAATGGGTAAAATATGTAATGCAAAATACTACTGCAATGTGAAGATCAGTAATGCATAAATGGCAGTATCAGATATATAGATATATGTATATAGACTCTGAATAATAAGATACTATCTATAATGAAAACGACTATGACTCAGCTGTGACAGGGGACGTAGATGCAGTCCACTGTACGCCAGGCTGGAAACAGTTTGAGATAGTGTAACTTGGCACACGAGAGGGTATGGCGGTCGCATGCTTCCTCAGGAGTGTTGCACCATGCTGCAATAATGATAATTCCGTAATTTCCACCTCCAAACTAGTATTCACACACATACACGGTAATATCTAAATATTTGGAGGGGAAGGAGCTGCACTTACATGAGATTATTTTTACGCCCGTATCATAACGACATGGCACCTACATGATCTTATTTAAGAGCTCATTAAATAGAACAAATGAGGTAAAAATGCCTGCCGAGCTGGTGTCCGTGATTTTGGTAAGCTGCGTCCTCAATCTGGCATCTAAGGATGTTCGGATGTCTTCAGGATGAGAAGATTTGTTGGACCACTACGGAGCACCACTTGTTGATAGCAAAAATGGCGAGAGTCCTCTCCCTTCTTCCTTCCCCAAAGTCGCGCATGCGCAATAGCTCGCCGTGAGGATTCGAGTATATATTATATTTATTTATTAATGCTAACTAGGGAAGGGGGCGTGTATGAACACTCTTGATGGTTCAGATAAATTCTCTATGCTGTGATGTTTAATTCTTACAGTGCACATCAGTTAATGTAGACGGCACAAATAAAATGATACGGGCTTGGTGGTGGAATTGATTTTGGATTATGATATGATTAACTGTGATTAACTGGAACAGCGATTAAGCTCGGTAAGAAAATTCCAGTAAACTATTGTATAATAAATGTAAACCTATTACTAAATTATTATTCCTAATAAAGGAAAGTAAATGGTTACATTGGTGTTAGATCTACAGGTATGTGGAAATTTTATCTCCCGTGCGTTGCTGACGCAATTCTAGGGGAAATTACATGATGTTCCACAACCTAATACAGCAAATTCTACAATACTAAACTACGTATTAGTAGTGTTAGTCAATTGTTACTCTTAATACAGGAAATACATCCTTTTGTATTGAGGATTATTAAATGAATAATAAATGTGTATAAAGCCTAATACAGGAAATACATCCTGTTGTATTAGAGATGAGAATAACTGTTGGAAATTTCCAACAAGCTGTACCAACTGCTGCTGTACCAACTGCTGCTGTGCCAACTGCTGTGCTGCTGCTGTGAGTAGGAACAACACATGTACACAAGGGCTAGGTAAGAAGTCAGTTGCTGCTATATTGTGCACTGTTGTGAACTTTTGCATTAAAATGCTTGTGTGCTTTGCAAAATTAAAGTAATTACTGTGAATTCTTGACTAACATATACAGTGCAGTAAGTGTTTAATATTCTGAGGAACATTTAAGTGATAAGTTACATTTATTCAGTAAAAAATGGCAAATATACCTCAGTTTCCTGCATTTGATCCTGACTGTGACCAGACAAACCTGTCACAGAGGTGGGTCAAATGGCTTAAAAAGTTTGAAAATTTGTTGATAGTTTCTGACATCAAAAGTGCTGAAAGAAAGCGTGCCTTTCTACTTCATTATGCAGGTGATAGAGTTTGTGACATCTTTGACACACTGAAAGACACTGGTGGTGCCAAAGATTATGACACTGCCAAAGCCAAGCTAACAGAGCATTTCAAACCAAGGCAAAATACTGCTATGGAAATTATGCATTTCAGGAGAGCAAAACAACTCTCTAATGAAACTGTGGATCAATACCACACACGTCTGCAGGGTTTAGCTGCCCATTGTGAGTTTGCTGATGTTGACAAAGAAGTCAAACAGCAAATAATTGAAACATGCACATCTACACGTCTCCGTCGAAGAGCTCTAGAACTTGTTGATGATGAAAGTTCTCTTACCAAGATACTGGATATTGCTCGTCGAATGGAAGATGCTGCACGTGATGCTCGTGTCATGGAGTGCAGTGCCAATAACGGTTCTGCCACTGTTACTAACAGTGATGAGGTATATAAAGTTCAGGGAGGACATCGTAATCAAAGAAGACATGCCAAACCTAACAGTAAATTTAGCCGAGAACCACGTCACAACTGGGGTCAAGGAACAAGGCTCAAGCAGTCACAACGACCCACATCAGAGGGTGTCAACAATAATGTTACAATTGTGGAGGAGACTACCCACACCAAGATAATGTTTGTCCTGCTCAAGGTAAGAAGTGCTATGAGTGTGGAAAACTAGGTCATTTTGGTGCTATGTGTCGTTCAGCACTAAAGAAACCACAGTCAATGAATAAAAGCACTGTACGAGGATCAGGTCATAGGGTCGAGGTGGTAAACACAATATTGCACCTCATATCCAGAATGTTAATAATGTACAAGACAACATTTCATTACAACCAGTCTCAGATGACAGTGAATGTGATTATACTTATGGAGTACAAGCAATCACAGAATGGAATGATCTTCCAAACAACCCAGAGACATGTGTATACATTGCTGGTATTTGTCTCAAGGTTCTCATTGACACTGGATCAAACATTGACACCATTGCTGAGTGCCACTATGAGAAATTTAAAAAACAGTTCCCAAAGCTTGAGA
>NW_025555762.1:0-24441 GCF_020424385.1 Procambarus clarkii
TCACACCAGGGGGCAGGACCAGGAGTAGGGGTCACACCAGGGGGCAGGACCAGGACTAGGGGTCACACCAGGGGGCAGGACCAGGACTAGGGGTCACACCAGGGGGCAGGACCAGGAGTAGGGGTCACACCAGGGGGCAGGACCAGGACTAGGGGTCACACCAGGGGGCAGGACCAGGAGTAGGGGTCACACCAGGGGGCAGGACCAGACTAGGGGTCACACCAGGGGCAGGACCAGGAGTAGGGGTCACACCAGGGGGCAGGACAAGGACTAGGGGTCACACCAGGGGGCAGGACCAGCAGGTCACACCAGGGGGCAGGACCAGCAGGTCACACCAGGGGCAGGACCAGCAGGTCACACCAGGGGGCAGGACCAGGACTAGGGGTCACACCAGGGGGCAGGACCAGCAGGTCACACCAGGGGGGGCAGGACCAGCAGGTCACACCAGGGAGCAGGACCAGCAGGTCACACCAGGGGCAGGACCAGCAGGTCACACCAGGGGCAGGACAAGGACTAGGGGTCACACCAGGGGGCAGGACCAGGACTAGGGGTCACACCAGGGGCAGGACCAGCAGGTCACACCAGGGGGCAGGACCAGGACTAGGGGTCACACCAGGGGCAGGACCAGCAGGTCACACCAGGGGGCAGGACCAGCAGGTCACACCAGGGGGCAGGACCAGCAGGTCACACCAGGGGCAGGACCAGCAGGTCACACCAGGGGGCAGGACCAGCAGGTCACACCAGGGGGCAGGACAAGGACTAGGGGTCACACCAGGGGGCAGGACCAGGACTAGGGGTCACACCAGGGCAGGACCAGCAGGTCACACCAGGGGGCAGGACCAGGACTAGGGGTCACACCAGGGGGCAGGACCAGCAGGTCACACCAGGGAGCAGGACCAGCAGGTCACACCAGGGGCAGGACCAGCAGGTCACACCAGGGGCAGGACAAGGACTAGGGGTCACACCAGGGGGCAGGACCAGCAGGTCACACCAGGGGGCAGGACCAGCAGGGTCACACCAGGGAGCAGGACCAGCAGGTCACACCAGGGGGCAGGACCAGACTAGGTCACACCAGGGGGCAGGACCAGGACTAGGGGTCACACCAGGGGGCAGGACCAGGACTAGGGTCACACAGGGGCAGGACCAGCAGGTCACACCAGGGGGGACCAGGACTAGGGGTCACACCAGGGGGCAGGACCAGCAGGTCACACCAGGGGGCAGGACCAGCAGGTCACACCAGGGAGCAGGACCAGCAGGTCACACCAGGGGGCAGGACCAGCAGGTCACACCAGGGGGCAGGACAAGGATCTAGGGGTCACACCAGGGGGCAGGACCAGGACTAGGGGTCACACAGGGGGCAGGACCAGGACCAGTCAGGCACCAGGGGGCAGGACCAGCAGGTCACACCAGGGGGCAGGACCAGGACAGGTCACACCAGGGGGCAGGACCAGCAGGTCACACCAGGGGGCAGGACCAGCAGGTCACACCAGGGGGCAGGACCAGCAGGTCACAACAGGGGGCAGGACCAGCAGGTCACACCAGGGGGCAGGACCAGCAGGTCACACCAGGGGGCAGGACCAGCAGGTCACACCAGGGGGCAGGACCAGCAGGTCACACCAGGGGGCAGGACAAGGACGAGAAAGTCACACACACAAGCGTCAACAAGAACTTACATTAAAACAGCCAGTCTCCCAACACAGCACCATTTAACTTACACAAAAACAGATAAAATCCATTTTCTAATGGCATATCACACCACCCGATTCACGGTTACGATTCGGGGCCCAAGAGCCGGAACTCACCACCCGCCACTAAAAATAAAATACATGATGTAAAGGCCAAACACTGACGCATACACAGACCATAACTCATTTACAAGTGTTTGCGTGGGGAGTACTCTTAAATTTTCGGCCATCAAGGAACCAGGTGTGGGATGTTGAGTACACAGTACTAGGGTGCTGGAGTGTCACGCAGCCCACTCATACACGCATCACCCACCAGCACCAGTCAACCACATACCCACAATACAGCGGGGGTTGAGCTTCGGCTCTTTGGTCCCGCCTCTCAACTGTAGCACATTACATAGAGCGTCTTAATACGCTGGCAATCAATGACATCTGTCAGTCATCCGTCCTCTTGTCTTGAGAGGTAAATAGATGTTCTAAAGCAAACAACGTCATTGTACTTACGAAGGGTGAAGCGTGACTGGTGCTGGAGTCGACGGGACCGCTACATACAGACGCATACTGGTCACAGGACGAACCTGAGCAACAGAAAACATTGTAAGATATCAAATCTTCTCGCATGCAACATGGAGCAATGTGGGTCATGCCTGGCCAATCCTATACCAACATTGGCTTACCAATCCTATACCAACATTGGCTTACCAATCCTATGCCAACATTGGCTTTACCAATCCTATACCAACATTGGCATTACCAATCCTATACCAACATTGGCATTACCAATCCTATACCAACATTGGCATTACCAATCCTATACCAACATTGGCATTACCAATCCTATACCAACATTGGCATTACCAATCCTATACCAACATTGGCATTATCAATCTTATACCAACATTGGCATTACCAATCCTATACCAACATTGGCTTTACCAATCCTATACCAACATTGGCATTACCAATCCTATACCAACATTGGCATTACCAATCCTATACCATGATTGGCATTACCAATCCTATACCAACATTGCTCTGACACCTCCAATTCGTTCTTAGTTTTCCTTTAAATAACGTAGCTGAAGATGACCAAACCACTCACCATTAGACGGACCGAAACGACGACGTTTCGGTCCATCTTGGACCATTATACGACTTGATGACGGCCCAAGACGGACCGAAACGTTGTTGCCTCTTCATTTTCTGGCATTTAGTTGGGTGATCATAGCACTGATTAGCTTCAAAAAGAAATATATAGCATTTTGGTAACTTTGCATCCCCCCCCCCAAACCGAAACTCCACGTTCGAATGAACAAATCCACAAGGGCTGTGAAGAGGGTTCGAACTCAACTTTCGTTGTACTAGCTGTTAATGTTTTCCGTATTCACGATGTTTTGGAAGTAAATAATTGCAATATTCTTGACGATCGCCACTCTAAGACAGGCTCTAAGCCTCTGGCAGGCTCTAAGACAGGCTCTGAGCCTCTGGTAGGCTCTAAGACAGGCTCTAAGCCTCTGGTAGGCTCTAAGACAGGCTCTGAGCCTCTGGTAGGCTCTAAGACAGGCTCTAAGCCTCTGGTAGGCTCTAAGACAGGCTCTAAGCCTCTGGTAGGCTCTAAGACAGGCTCTAAACTTCTGGCAAGCTCTAAGACAGGCTCTAAACCTCTGGCAAGCTCTATGACAGGCTCTAAGCCTCTGCCAGGCTCTAAGACAGGCTCTAAGCTTCTGGCAAGCTCTAAGACAGGCTCTAAACCTCTGACAAGCTCTATGACAGGCTCTAAGCCTCTGCCAAGCTCTAAGACAGGCTCTAAGCTTCTGGCAAGCTCTAAGCCTCTGACAAGCTCTAAGACAGGCTCTAAGCCTCTGCCAAGCTCTAAGACAGGCTCTAAGCTTCTGGCTATCCATAGCTCTGCTAACCACATCTGTATCACTCCTCAGTACACAGGTGAGACAGAAGATGCCAAGTCCAGTTAGAAGACAGAGAACTTTCCCTTCCCATAGCTCATGGGATCTTTACTCCTGAACACAACCAGCCAATCGGTTTACAACCAGGTCTTCACTACTTGGTTGAACAGGATATTACCGCCCCCAACAGCCTTTTATGGATCGTTTCTTGGTTAAAGTTAAGGTTATAACCGGTGTTTATCAGCTTCTTCTGGGGGGATCAGTATTACAGTCCTGTTTGATTTGATAATTATTCATAAATGGTGTTCTCAGATGGCCTTAAGACGTTCAGAACGAGGTGTTCTGATTGTAGTGGAGTCATGATTGGTGATACTGTGGTTGCATGGTGAGTGATGGTGGTGGTGAGGTGATTATATAGTGGTATAGCTTGATAGTTTTTTTTTTTATTATTATTTTCTACCACAGACGTAGCCAGATATTTACAATGCTAACCAGCATATATACATTTTCTTCTGTCCTCCATGGACAGGGTTAGAGATGTGTTAAACATATAGTTCAAGGGTTTATTGAACACTCAACCACAGAAGGTGATTCGGTGCTTTTAAAATGCTAAGCTAATAGCTTGATAGTGATGGTGTGAGTGATTGAGAACAACAGTGGTCCCAAGACCCGACCTAACCTAACCTTCCCGACAGTCTCAACTGTCACATGTTCCTTGCAAGAATGTATGAACACCGATATTATGTAATCTTACAATTCAGTGTACCTCCTTGTATGTAAATAAATAAAACTTGGAAGGAAGTCCACTTCTCACCTCTCTCACTGTGACTCTGTTATCATCTCTACAACGAGGTTAGAATCTTCTTAGTTTGTATCTTCCTCTTGTACACCATCTTGTCACGATGCAACCTGTCCTTCCACAACCTGTCCTTCTACAACCTGTCCTTCTACAACCTGGCCTCCTACAACCTGTCCTCCTACAACCTGTCCTTCTACAACCTGTCCTCCTATAACCTGGCCTCCTTCAACCTGGCCTCCTACAACCTGTCCTTCTACAACCTGTCCTCCCACAACCTGTCCTTCTACAACCTGTCCTTCTACAACCTGGCCTCCTATAACCTGGCCTCCTTCAACCTGTTCTCCTACAACCTGTCCTCCTACAATCTGTCCTTCTACAACCTGTCCTCCTACAACCTGGCCTCCTACAACTTGTCCTCCTACAACCTGTCCTCCTACAACTTGTCCTCCTACAACCTGTCCTCCTACAACCTGGCCTCCTACAACCTGTCCTCCTACAACCTGTCCTCCTACAACTTGTCCTTCTACAACCTGTCCTCCTACAACCTGTCCTCCTACAACCTGTCCTCCTACAACCTGTCCTCTTACAACTTGTCCTCCTACAACCTGTCCTCCTACAACCTGCCCTCCTACAACCTGTCCTCCTACAACCTGTCCTCCTACAACCTGGCCTCCTACAACCTGTCCTCCTACAACCTGTCCTCCTACAACCTGTCCTACAAAGAACGTCGCTTTTCGCTCGTATGCGTTACATAAGGCTCAAAAATTGTCATACTAGAAAATGGAAGCGGCTGGCGAAAGTGACGTACTGACCCGTTTTCTGTTTTGGGTCCTCTGGTAAGTTAGGAGAGACCACTTTAAACTGACCGTTTTCTTGACATTGGGACACGTTAGGAGGACTTACTGCATAATGAACTGTATCAAATGCATTATTACAGTCTTGGAAGATACAGTCAACCCAGCCTCATTTTCCCTGTCGTATCTTGGTGAGTTTGTCATATGACTGTAGAGATTGTCACGTATGTCTCTCTCCTAAACCCACGCTGCCATTCATTACAAAGTTGATGCCCTCTAGGCGCGCCATTATTCACATCGTTGACACCTCCTCCAGCACTTTGCAAGGATTGCATGCCAGTGACACTGGTCTATAATTGAGTGCCTCCTGTCTGGCGTCTTGTATGAATAATGGCACTACCTCTGCCTCTGCCCAGAATTGCGGATCTCCGCCCTCAAGTGTTTTGTAATGAATGTTAGACGGCGGGTGACAAAGCACTTTGTAGTCTTCTCCATTAGCCATATCTTGAGGTTATCTTGAGATGATTTCGGGGCTTAGCGTCCCCGCGGCCCGGTCCTCGACCAGGCCTTCTTTTTTGTTACACTTCACCAGGAAGCAGCCCGTAGCAGCTGTCTAACTCCCAGGTACCTATTTACTGCTAGGTGAACAGGGGGCATGAGGGTGAAAGAAACTCTGCCCATTTGTTTCCGCCTCCGCCGGGGATCGAATCCGGAACCTTAGGACTACGAATCCCGAGCGCTGTCCACTCACCCGTCAGACCCTCTAAGGTGGTATTAAGTCTAGCTTTATTGCTTAAGTTGCGTCCAGCTCCTCCAGGTGGTGTTTAATCTCTTCTTCAGTGACTACTAAATGTAATGTTATCTACACAGTAAAATAACAACGTACTGGAGTGAACGATATGGAAGAAAATGCAGAATAGAACCAGTGAAGAGCAGAGGTGCCATAGGCACAATCAGAGAACACTGTATAAACATCAGAGGTCCACGATTGTTCAACGTCCTCCCAGCGAGCATAAGAAATATTGCCGGAACAACCGTGGACATCTTCAAGAGGAAACTGGACTGTTTTCTAAGAGAAGTTCCGGACCAACCGGGCTGTGGTGGGTATGTGGGCCTGCTGCGGGTCGCTCCAAGCAACAGCCTGGTGGACCAAACTCTCACAAGTCAAGCCTGGCCTCGGGCCGGGCTTGGGGAGTAGAAGAACTCCCAGAACCCCATCAACCAGGTATCAAGCAGGTATCTGGTCCTCCATAATCTTCCACTCTGTGTGTCGAGACTGCTACTCTTGTGTCGACCTCGTGTAACCTTTACGTGAGCTCTCACACACCTCCTTGTCCTTCTCTGTAAGACTATCTCAGACATCTCAGCTTGATCACGTTACTTTTTCTTCGTCTGTGGCTTCCCGACCGTCCACAAGTGGTTTGGCACCATTCCTTCCCAACCGTCCCATCCCAAATCCTTATCCTGACCCCTTCCCAGTGTTATATAGTCGTAATGGCTTGGCGCTTTCCCCTGATAGTTCCTTCCCTTCGTGTGTGGCTGTGCAGTCCCTTTGGTTGCTCGTGAGCTTTGGATGCTCTATCGTTTACAAGTTGTCATTCAGCTGTTCTCCTGACTCTAGTTCACTTAATTCCTGTTATGAATTCCACCTCAAGATCTCAAGATAACCTCCCGTATTGACTTCTTTTAATTTCCTTTCCCTCTGCACTTGAAGAAAGGGCCTCAAGTACAAGTATGTTTATTGAGATAAGCAAGAAATACATCTCAAAGGGATAGAGTAGCTTAGGCTATTTCTACCCCCCCAAGAAAGGGATTCGTCCTCCTGTAGTCATCTTGTCTGTATTCTCCATCTTCTTCCAAGTCCTTTTCTCTTTCCGATTCCTATAGTTGGGTGCCCACTGCTGGAGTTTGTGAAGGTGTTCCTATAACGCTCTACATACCTCCTCGGGTCTAACTTTGCTCATTTGCTTTGTGTTGTCTGCAAACACCAACTTGTCCGAGCTCACTTCCTCGGATAGGTCATTTACATAGATTAGGAACAGACCTAAGACAGAGCCCTGGGGGGTTGTGATTGTGGTAGTGGTTGTGAAGGTGGTTGTTGTGGTGGTTCCTCCATCACCACATATCTTTGCTTCTTGCTTAAGGGCTGATGGGCCCCTGTGCAGATGGAGGGCCCACTATCCACAGGCTCCATCATCACAGGGGCCTCACTATCACCAGGGGCCCTCCTGCCCTTAAGCAAGAAGCCAGTATGACACAAAGAAAAATGAGATAATCTTATTTATTTAAATAAGTCTGTAAGTTTTCCGGTAATGTGTTGCTTATTTGCAATAATCTAGCTAAGAAAATCCAGGAGGTTGTTCATGAACCCTTGTTATCGGTGGGAGGAGGGGGTGGGGAGGTCATGGGGGACAAAGATGCCCCCAACATATGTTGTGGGGGGGGGGGGGTTACATAATAGAGATGCCCGCAGCATATGTTGTGTCGGGCCAACATAACCCAGTCAGGGAGAGGAGGAGCGACGAAGCCTCCGGCCCAACTAATTTACTCTCGTCTCGTAAGAAATCATTTATTTTGTGAGATAAACTCAAGTAAATTCCATTAGTGGGAATTCCGAGTTGACAGTTAAGAGAGAGAGATGCGACTGGAGAGAGGGAGAGAGGGAGAGAGAGAGAGAGAGAGAGAGAGAGAGAGAGAGAGAGAGAGAGAGAGAGAGAGAGAGAGAGAGAGAGAGAGAGAGAGAGAGAGAGAGAGAGAGAGAGAGAGAGAGAGAGAGAGAGAGAGAGAGAGAGAGAGAGAGAGAGAGAGAGAGAGGAGAGAGAGGAGAGAGAGAGAGAGAGAGAGAGAGAGAGAGAGAGAGAGAGAGAGGAGAGAGAGAGAGAGAGAGAGAGAGAGAGAGAGAGAGAGAGAGAGAGAGAGAGAGAGAGAGAGAGAGAGAGAGAGAGAGAGAGAGAGAGAGAGAGAGAGAGAGAGAGAGAGAGAGAGAGAGAGAGAGAGAGAGAGAGAGAGAGAGAGAGAGAGAGAGAGAGAGAGAGAGAGAGAGAGAGAGAGAGAGAGAGAGAGAGAGCGATAGAGAGAGGGAGGGGGGGAGGAGAAGGAAGGCGGAGAGGTGGAGAAAAGTAAGAGAACTTGGACCACATGCGGCAACCCGAACACATTCTAATGAATGGTCACACGTCTGGCAGTGGTGCGGTTGTTGTTGTTCGAGAGTCAGCAACTCGGAACAAAAAGTTGCAAGTAGCACGGGCTATGGTGAGCCCCTAGTGGACTTACCTGGCACAGGAGCGGGGTTGTAACTGCTATCCAGTTCTATGGCTGTCACCATATACGGCACAACTCACCTCGATTGAGAATGTGCGTTGTTCGGAAGAACAGTATAATGGAGAATGATCACACACACACACACACACACACACACACACACACACACACACACACACACACACACACACACACACACACACACACACACACACAGCAGCAGCAGCAGCAATAAGCTCTCACAAGCTATGCTTACTCTTCCAATAGAATTCCTCGACCGACGCGAGCCTCCCATGCTAATCCAATCCCCCAGGCATCACATTCCAACTCTCTCCTCGTCCCGGCACTTCTTTGAACCCATTACCTTCAAAAGCCGGAGGTAAACATGGAGAAACATTCAATACCTGTGTGGAAAATATCAAACACACACACCCCCGCGATGTTCTAAACATGTATCCTTCGTTTATGTTTCTATTACCTCCTGTCATATTCCTCATTTTGTTAGCGACGAGGTAAACAGGACTTTGGGAAAGGAATATTACCTTGTGTCGTCAGGGGCCGTGGAACACCATCCCGCCTGGGAAAGCTTATGCATTATTTACGTGTTTTTTGGGCTTGGTTTGGTGTATGGACTTAAGGCCTATCGAGGCCTCTGGCAGTAGTCGAGTCTGTCCAAGTGGGTGTTGGACAGACAGTCGAGTCTGTCCAAGTGGGTGTTGGACAGACAGTCGAGTCTGTCCAAGTAGGCGTTAAACAGACAGTCGAGACTGTCCAAGTAGGTGTTAAACAGACAGTCGAGTCTGTCCAAGTGGGTGTTGGACAGACAGTCGAATCTGTCCAAGTAGGCGTCAAACAGACAGTCGAGTCTGTCCAAGTAGGCGTTAAACAGACAGTCGAGTCTGTCCAAGTAGGCGTTAAACAGACAGTCAAGACTGTCCAAGTAGGCGTTAAACAGACAGTCAAGACTGTCCAAGTAGGCGTCAAACAGACAGTCGAGTCTATGCAAGGTGTACCCCAGCCACGTCTCCCAAGTGTAGGCGGGTGTAAATGGATTAGATCCGAATCTTTATACGCTTAGACGAGCATCGTGTTGATATTCAGTGCCTGAGTCCCGCCTTAAATTCTCTCACTACACGTGCTGCATATCACAAATCATCCCAACCCTTCCCAACACACATTATACCCGCCATGTCGACTCTAATCTCATCACCCACAGCCTCAAAAATTACCATATCTTAGTGAAATTAAAAGTGTATTAATTAATATATATGAGTGACAGTTGTAAGTTAGTTTGAGGTTGGGTTGGTTTAGTACCACGAGATAAGCCTAATATGTATGAAAAATGGCATAATAGATGGATAATTCCATTCCAATCCTGTCCCCTGGTACAATTAATAATTATCAAAATTATTATACTGCATAAGTCTATATTAAGATCATGCTGTATGATTACCCCCCCCTGGTACTCCAGCCTAAGATAACACTTCACTAGATGATAACACTTTACCTTATAACACTTTATGTTACAAGGGGAGTTACAGGAGCAGTCACGTGTACGTTTGTCACACATGCCTGTGATCATGTCAGTGTGATATGTATCCTGTTATCCTATAGCAACTGCCATGTGTTATTCAGAGATAGATAACCAGTTTATAATTAATTAAAGGGATGTCAACAGGATCAGACAGGAGTAACAACAGGATCAGACATGTGTAACAACAGTATGAGACAGGAGTAACAAGAGGATCAGACAGGAGTAACAACAGGATCAGACAGATGTAACAAGAGGATCAGACAGGAGTAACAACAGGATCAGACAGATGTAACAAGAGGATCAGACAGGAGTAACAACAGTATGAGACAGGAGTAACAACAGTATGAGACAGGAGTAACAACAGTATGAGACAGGAGTAACAACAGTATGAGACAGGAGTAACAACAGGATCAGACAGGAGTAACAACAGGATCAGACAGATGTAACAAGAGGATCAGACAGGAGTAACAACAGGATCAGACAGATGTAACAAGAGGATCAGACAGGAGTAACAACAGTATGAGACAGGAGTAACAACAGTATGAGACAGGAGTAACAACAGTATGAGACAGGAGTAACAACAGTATGAGACAGGAGTAACAACAGGATCAGACAGGAGTAACAACAGGATCAGACAGATGTAACAAGAGGATCAGACAGGAGTAACAACAGGATCAGACAGATGTAACAAGAGGATCAGACAGGAGTAACAACAGGATCAGACAGATGTAACAAGAGGATCAGACAGGAGTAACAACAGTATGAGACAGGAGTAACAAGAGGATCAGACAGGTGTTGCGTCACACAGCCTCACCCCAAGAAGGCGCCACCAGCCCATACACGCCATGAATTAGGCATATAAAACTACCAATATGTATTCCTAATGACCACCAACCAATGCTAGATGCAAATAAACGTCGATAATCACTACTGTACCATCGGGTGGTACAAGCCACTTAGGTGGTTCTGCTGTTAACAGCCGTCAGCAGTCATTTGTTCCTCTACCCACTTGTGTAAACAAAGCAATGTTACCTATGTGAGGGCAGGACAAGTCATGAGGCCCGGCTGCGTCAACATAGTTGACCCGTGATCGATTGCTAGGTGAAGAGCGGCATCAGAGGAAAGAATACGTGCCTAACTGTTTTTGTCCTGCCCAGGGATTGAACCCGGGTCCGTCGGTTTGGACTCGAGGATGTAGACCAATGCGCTACAAGACGCAATAAACCTAATAAATAGTTCAATAATCCGCTGTAATGGAACTAACTATTTTATTAACCTTGTAAAGTCTGTGTTAGAGCCGATGAGGATGATATTATAGCCAGGTGTGGCGGCACACCTGACTTGGCACTTGTGGGGTGACACATATGACCTGGCACCTGTTGTGGGTGCCAAGTACGGCACGTGTACAGCGGAGTTAGTTGTCATCTGTACTTGTTAAACAGCAGCGTGTGTGACGCCCTCTCTAAGTTCACCACCTGCCTCTACCAGCCCACCCTAACCTCACCACCAGTCTCTACCAACAAACACGCAGGTATGCACGCCACACCTGCCCAGCCAAACCAGTGTTGAGGGTGTGGCATACGCATAACTGAAACCGCAAGGGAAAGTTCCTCCGCCACATACCAATGGGTTGAGTCAACCAGTGTCATAACATCGTAGGCATGTGGTCCTTCTGGGTAGTGTCGCGGTGGTGGTAGCTGAAGTGGTGGTATATATATATGTAATGTGTTATATATAATGTGTGTGGGGGTGAATGAGTGTGTGCGCAAGTGTAATAGTGGTCTTAAGATGAGTTAAGAAGTAAGAATAGACACAGACGTCGGGCCTCGCGACGCGCCGACTGCTTGGGGTAACAAGGACCTCAAGGTTATTCTCCGCCACGACACATCACTGTGGAAAGTTTGGTGGTGGGACAGTAGGAGCTTTCCGTCATGGTGTGTGTGTGTGTGTGTGTGTGTGTGTGTGTGTGTGTGTGTGTGTGTGTGTGTGTGTGTGTGTGTGTGTGTGTGTGTGTGTGTGTGTGTGGTGTGTGGGGGGGGGGGGGGGGAACACTCCCATTATCTTTCATTGCTCTACTCGAGCTTCAGTTCCTGGGCTTGCATCTTATCCTTCGGTTAAATAGCAATGTTCATCACTCAGCTTGCGAGAGACTCTTGCACTTGTTAATGAACATGTTCCTGGCATCCTTCCCGTTCACCTGAACGTTCACCTGGGCGAGGCACTCTGGTGAAATCCCCACATATCGGAAGTCTTACTCCTGACCCCCATATTCTTTCCTGTCACATCTGGTTTTAAAACCATGAATGGAGGTCGCCCCTCCTATGCCCCTCTCCTCTAGTTCGATCCACTTCCTTACTAGCCATACAGTGAAGAAGTGGTTCCTCACGTCCCTGTGACTCACCTGCGTGTCTAGCCTCTATGTACGTCCTCTTGTCACGCTCCTATCCAGCCCTCTCCATTCCATGGCTAGTTCGTCAATACCACTCAGTATTTTATACGTTTGGATCATGACTCCTCTATTTCCCCTTGTCTTCAAGAGTCAATAGATATCCCTCGATCTATTCCCATATAACTCAATTATCTCCTCAATTGTGGGATGCTGTAGTCAACCGAGCTACTTTCTCAATCTTCGTTTTGTTGTTGGTTGAGGTTGAAGGATGGTACTGTGTACTTTAGGATTGTAAACTGCGTTCAGAAAGCATCCTTATTTAGGTTCCTAATGGCTGCCCTCTTGTGCAACCTTTCATACACTGCTGATGTGATTTTTGTTACATGTTTCTTCAGAGACACGTTACCCCAGAGACAGTTTCCACTAGATATAGGTATCTCTAGAAATAGATTTCACTAGATATAGGTACCTCTAGAAATAGATTTTACAAGATATAGGTACCTCTAGAAATAGATTTTACTAGATATAGGTATCTCTAGAAATAGATTTTACTAGATATAGGAATCTCTAGAAATAGATTTCACTAGATATAGGTATCTCTAGAAATAGATTTCACTAGATATAGGTATCTCTAGAAATAGATTTCACTAGATATAGGTACCTCTAGAAATAGATTTCACTAGATATAGGTACCTCTAGAAATAGATTTCACTAGATATAGGTATCTTTAGAGATAAGTTCCTCGATAGATAGGCCTTGATGTTATGTCTATCTCAGATAACTTTCCCTCGATGATCTAGGAAAAGTCCTCAGTGATAGGTATTGTTGTCCCTGCGTGGTTTTATGCTGCAATTCGCATAACCCTGCACTTATCTGCGTTGAAGTCTAGTAATCATCTGTATGTCCAACTAAATTTGATCTGTGACCTTTGACCCTCGCTCATTTTGGACAAATTTTCTGAGCACTTTCGTCACTCTGCATCCGGTCAACGCCCGACTCGCCATCCTCACATGTTTAATGTTGTCATTATATTCGTTGTCCGACTCGCCATCCTCACATGTTTAATGTTGTCATTATATTCGTTGTCCGACTCGCCATCCTCACATGTTTAATGTTGTCATTATATTCGTTGTCGAGATATTTTGGATGTGTTTAGTTCCACGCACGAATGTGCACGCATGCGCACTCACACACAGACGAGTGCTGGGAAGACGGGACACCACGAGCGTAGCTCTCATCCTGTAACTACACTTAGGTAATTACACTTAGGTAATTACAGACGCGCGCACGCACGCACGCACACACACACACACACACACACACACACACACACACACACACACACACACACACACACACACACACACACACACACACACACACACACACAAACAAAAATGGTAAATCGTGCCTCACAGGCTTAATACAATTCTATGACCAGGGGACAAAAATTAGGCAAGAAAGAGAAAGGCGGGCAGACTGCATTTTTTTGACCTTTGACTTGAAAGCCTTTGATACAGTACCCCATAAAAGGCTGTTAAAAAAGTTGGAGCAACAGGCAGGAGTAAAAGGCAAGATGCTCCAGTGGATAAGGAGTATCTAAGCAACAGGAAACAGTAAGTAACTGTGAGGGGGAGAGACATTAGGGTGGCGAGATGTCACTAGCTGAGTCCCACAGGGCTCTGTACTTGGACCCATCCTGTTTCTGATATATGTAAGCGATCTTCCGGAGGGTATAGACTCATTCCTCTCGATGTTTGCTGATGATGCAAACATTATGAGAAGAATCAAGACAGATGATGATAGACCGAGACTACAGGATGACCTGGACAAACTGGAGGAATGGTCTAGAAAATGGCTAATAAAGTTCAACTTTGGAAAGTGTAAGATAATGAAATTAGGCGAAGGGAACAAAAGACTGAATACAAGGTACCATCTGGGAGGTGAAATCTTGCAAGAGTCAAATAGAGAGAAAGATCTGGGGGTTGATATCACACCGAACCTGTCCCCAGAGGTCTATATCAAAGGGATATCATCAGCGGCATATGCTAGATTGACCAACATAAGAATTACCTATAAAAACTTGTTTAAGGAATCATTCAGAATCTTGTATACCACTTGTGTCAGACCAATCCTGGAGTATGCAGCTCCAGCCTGGAGTCAATACCTAGTTAAACACGACAAAGTTAGAAAAGATTTAGAGGTATGCCACTAGACTAGTCCCAGAACTGAGGGGTATAAGTTACAAGGAAATGCTATGGGAGCTAAACCTCACGTCACTGGAAGGTTGAAGAGTAACAGGAGACATGATCACAACCTATAAAATTCTCAGAGGAATTTACAGGGTGAAGAAACACAAACTATTTAGCATAGTTGGAACTTGAACCAAGGAAACACAGATGTAAAATTAGTACTCAAATGAGCGACAGAAACATTAGAAAGAATTTTGTCAGTGTCAGAGTAGTTAACAGATGGAATGCATTATGCAGTGATGTGGTGGAGGCTGACTCCATACACAGTTTCAAGTGTAGATATGATAGAGCCCAGTAGGCTCAGGAACCTGTACATCTGTTGATTGACGGTTGAGAGGCGGGACCAAAGAGCCAGAGCTCAACCCCCGCAAACACAACTAGGTGAGTACACACACACACACACCAGTACACACACACACCAGTACACCCACACACACCAGTACACACACACACCAGTACACACACACACCAGTACACACACACCCACACACCAGTACACACCCACCCACACACCAGTACACACCCACACACCAGTACACACCCACACACCCACACACCATTACACACCCACACACCCACATACCAGTACACACCCACACACCCACACACCAGTACACACCCACACACCCACACACCAGTACACACACACACACCCACACACCAGTACACACACACACACACACACACCAGTACACACCCACACACCCACACAACAAGCAAGGAGAGGGTGTAGTAAGGGTACAAGGACAGGGGGTTGCATCATCGGTGTGGTAACCTTGGCTTATGCCACCATCAGCTTCTATTATGCAACACTGATCTGTATTCCCCTCTTCCCCTGACTCCATTCTGGAGAGCAAGGGACGGGGTGGAGGGACGGGTGGAGGGACGGGTGGACGGGTGGACGGGACGGGTGGAGGGTGGAGGGAAGGAGGGATAGACGACCCACAGAGCCAGGGTTAACAACGCATATTACGATGACCAGCAGTAAATCACTCTGGCGCCATAACATATAGTACATCAGGACTGGCAACACTGCTTGGGGATGCTACCCAGCCACAGCAGTTGTACAGGACCCCAACACCCAGCCACAGCTGGTGTACAGGACCACAACACCCAGCCACAGCAGGTGTACAGGACCACAACACCCAGCCACAGCAGGTGTACAGGACCCCAACACCCAGCCACAGCAGGTGTACAGGACCCCAACACCCAGCCACAGCAGGTGTACAGGACCCCAACACCACACAGCCACAGCAGTTCTACAGGACCCCCAACACGACCCCGGCCACAGCAGTTGTACAGGACCCCAAAACCACACAGCCGTGTACTAACCTTCCCAGCTATCGTAACCCCATGCATTAAACCACATGTTTAAACAATACATATTCACTGTACCACGTACAGTTAGAGAGAGAGAGATGGTGACGACTGTGAAACCGGGACAGTGAGGCGCCCTTCAAGCTGATTGCATGTGAGTGATAATGATCTATAAAACCACTTCCTTCTTGCTTACTAGGAAGATAAAGGCTAATTTACAAGTTAACAATCATCCCATCTGATGTGAAGAAATATTAGCTGGTCACATTGCTTGCTTCATATTTGGGTCATGTTGACCAGACCACACACTAGAAGGTAAAGGGACGACGACGTTTCGGTCCGTCCTGGACCATTCTCAAGTCGATTGGTCCAGGACGGAGCGAAATGTCGTCGTCCCTTCACCTTCTAGTGTGTGGTCTGGTCAACATATTTCAGCCACGTTATTGTGACTCATCGCCTGCATATTTGGGTCATACCTCAATAGATATTTGCATATAGATACTCTCGTATTCAACTGTGACGAGGACTAGAGACTTGAGACGGGATGCTGCCAGCTTTCCTGTCTTAAAGACAGCCGGACAAGATGGAACTCCTTTCAGCTTCGGATAACAATCCAATTGACATTGCTGTGAGAAATATTTTTGTCATATAAACTGTTCCTTTCTTTAAACGGTTTAAAATGTATTTCCTGCTTCTTTTTTTTCTCTACTTTTATGCCCTGAAAATGTATTCCCTGCGTGTATTTTTGGGGTTTATAACTTTATTATACAGTTTCCCTTGTTAATTCATTCTCTTCTCTTCAGTTCATTCATTCTTTAATATTTGTATTCACTTGTCGTTGAGTAAAACTTCCTTGTGGGGGCGGGGAGGAACAATACTACTTGGTGCTACTTGGAACAATACGTTCCAAGTAGCACGGGCTATGGTGAGCCCGTAATGGACTTACCCGGCACAGGAGCGGGGCTGTAACAAGTAGCACGGGCTATGGTGATCCCGTAGTGGACTTACCCGGCACAGGAGCGGGGCTGTAACAAGTAGCACGGGCTATGGTGATCCCGTAGTGGACTTACCCGGCACAGGAGCGGGGCTGTAACAAGTAGCACGGGCTATGGCGAGCCCGTAGTGGACTTACCTGGCACAGGAGCGGGGCTGTAACTCACTGTCCTCATCTACCACCACCCTCATGAAGGTCCTCCCTCACACCTCACCATCTTCATACACTCCCTCACACCCTCTCACTGTCTTCACCATTACCGTGAAGTGTATAGGTAAATTATACATTAGATAATGCCTTTCACAAAGATGTTCTCAAGTGTCTGTTAAACCATTGGCACCGGGATTACATTTATACACTGTGAATTAATCCCTGGATTACTTCAAATGATTCAAGTTAATAATAAATGTAATATTAGTTATTCTAGCACTTCAAGGGGCCCTAATTTATGTATACAACTTTATTATACATTTATCTGTTAACAAATCAGTTTTTAATACACAGTATGTTAGAACTGATGAACGCGTCCAGAGCACGGGCGCTGCTTTAACGAACCTAACCTGAGGACGGAATGCATTAACGAACTCGTTCTCATAAACTAAGGCCACCAAACCCCCTGTTTATGAACGAAAACGGTTTACAAGCGACTCACAACCAACCCATCCTCCAGCCCAACACAGAACTCTAATATATAATAATATTAACTTCAGAACGAATTTATTTGTAATATACAATACGTTAAAATTGGTGAATGAGTCTTGAGAGGGGACGGCTGCCGCTTTAACGAGCTTGGCTTGAGGACGGGTTGGTTTTTTCATCAATAAACAGGGTGTTTGGCGGCCGGATTAACTAGCATATGTTCAATTAATTTGAGCAATTAACCGAACCATCGAATAAATGAATATATGAATTTCTTATTTTTACCAGACTGCATTTTTTTAGTTTGAACTGTTATGATATCACTTTCCTTCAGTTTCCGTCTTTGATATCTCTTTCCCTTCTATTCCTCTTTGTGTTATCTCTTTCCCTTCTGTTCCTCTTCATCTTATCTCTTTCCCTTCTGTTCCTCTTCATCTTATCTCTTTCCCTTCTGTTCCTCTTCATCTTATCTCTTTACTTCAGCGCCCAAATTAGGGCCGCAATTCTTCAGAACTCTGCAAAAGTTAAATTAGAGAGTCAATTCGGCTCTGGGATCCTCTTGGGAAGCTGGGCCGGGTTCTTTGTCGAGGGGACTAAGGTGGATACACACAAAGGAAGTCAAACACACCGCAGGGTTCGAACCTCGCCATCCTTTATGGAGGGTTTAACGACACAATGCTCAGAGCAGATTTGAAGAAGAGTATTTGGCCAAAAGCATTTGTAAACATGTGTACGGGTTTGTTCTCTGCGTTCTGTTCAAGATGGTTCATGACCAAACCACACACTAGAAGATGGACCGACGTTTCGGTCCGTCCTGGACCATTATAGACCGACGTTTCGGTCCTTCCTGGACCATTATGGACCGACGTTTCGGTCCGTCCTGGACCATTATAGACCGACGTTTCGGTCCTTCCTGGACCATTATGGACCGACGTTTCGGTCCGTCCTGGACCATTATAGACCGACGTTTCGGTCCTTCCTGGACCATTATGGACCGACGTTTCGGTCCGTCCTGGACCATTATGGACCGACTTGATATTGGTCCAGGACGGACCGAAACGTCGTCGCTTGCTCATCTTCTGAGCTGTGGTTTAATCATCATAATTGGCTCAAAATGTTATATATATATTTTTTTTTCCTGAATCAAGTAGTGTCTTATCGTGTGGTATTACTTTGATTAAGTCATCCCTAAACCATCGTTAATGAGGACTGAACCAATTCAGCTTTTGTAACGAGGGTGACGGTGATGTCGCCGGTCGGTCGGCCGAGCGGACAGCACGCTGGACTTGTGATCCTGTGGTCCTGGGTTCGATCCCAGGCGCCGGCGAGAAACAATGGGCAGAGTTTCTTTCACCCTATGCCCCTGTTACCTAGCAGTAAAATAGGTACCTGGGTGTTAGTCAGCTGTCACGGGCTGCTTCCTGGGGGTGGAGGCCTGGTCGAGGACCGGGCCGCGGGGACACTAAAAAGCCCGAAATCATCTCAAGATAACCTCAAGATGTACTCAAATATAGCGAGCAAAACAGTACTCAGGGCAAAAGTGTACCAACGATTTGTTCACGACGTTCTGGGACGGAAACCTAACACAACTAGTCGTAAAAACAAACTATCATAGCTCAGTCGATTAAGGCAGTGTCTGGGATGCTCCCGGACGCAGGTTCGAATCCTCGTCACGGCCCTTGTGGATTTGTTCTAAAATAACTACCTCTGAGTGAAGTATTCTGTCTGTCACTTGTACCGAGTACATCACTGTCTATTTCGTTTTGTGTTATTGCTCACAATCTTCACTTTTTTCTTAGTTTCCCCTCTTTTATTTTCTCCGATGTGTATTAATTTGCAATTATCGACATCTGGGAACAAATCCACAAGGGCCGTGACGAGGATTCGAACCTGCGTCCGGGAGCATCCCAGACACTGCCTTAATCGACTGAGCTACGACAGGGTAAAAGACGCAGGTTCGAATCCTCGTCACGGCCCTTGTGGATTTGTTCATTTGATGCATCACGTTAGTGTGATCTCTGTGTGTGATCAACATCTGAGGACTGAAACCGGTTGGAAAGCAACCCTTGAGGCACTCCACTTGTTACATCCATTAATGATGGATGAGTACATCCATCATTAATGGATGCACTCCATTAGCGGGAGTGCATCCATAATGTTGTTTGCCTTCTTATCTTGAGGTTATCTTGAGATGATTTCGGGGCTTTAGTGTCCCCGCGGCCCGGTCCTCGACCAGGCCTCCACCCCCAGGTGGAAGCAGCCCGTGACAGCTGACTAACACCCAGGTACCTATTTTACTGCTAGGTAACAGGGGCATAGGGTGAAAGAAACTCTGCCCATTGTTTCTTGCCGGCGCCTGGGATCGAACTCGGGACCACAGGATCACAAGTCCAGCGTGTTGTCCGCTCTGCCGACCGGCCTTCATATAACCAGTTCTCTAAGCATCCTAGTGACAATTTGTCTACATCCTTCCAATGAAGAAAAGTTCCTTGCGAAGGATTTCTGTCTGAAAATTTAAATATATTACGTCTACTGCTTTTCTATCATAACAAAAAGAAATATATTGAAAGGATTTTAGGGTTGAACCTGGATTGTACCTGTATAGGGTTCTGGGAGTTGTTCATCTCATAAGCTCAGCCCGGGGCCAGGCTTGACTTGTGACGTGTTAAATATAGACTTTTGACGAGTTAAATATAGACTTTTGACGTGATAAATATAGACTTTTGACGTGTTAAATATAGACTTTTGACGAGTTAAATATAGACTTTTGACGTGTTAAATATAGACTTTTGACGTGTTAAATATAGACTTTTGACGTGTTAAATATAGACTTTTGACGTGTTAAATATAGACTTTTGACGTGTTAAATATCAAAGATTTAACCCAAGGCCATGTTGGGAATGTATAGTTGGCTTCGTTCTGGACTCATTATCGGTGATCATGGTCTCAAAGGATCAGTTTCCGGCCAGGACAGAAATGATTGTACAAGTATCCTTTCACCTAATGCTTCTGTTCACCTAGCAGTAAATAAGTACCCAAAGAGTTAGGCAACTCCTGTGGGGTTGCATCCTGGGGAGGGTCAGTAGTCAATATGGGGGGGGGGAGACATCGATATAAGCCTAAAGTACATATATATATACACAGACGACCTGTCCCCGGCAAAAAAAATATTGATATCCCCTTAAATGTAGTATTATCTGCTCTAATATTTTTTTCTCGTTACTTGTCTAGCTAATGACATTAAGCCAAATGGTTGATAGCACACGAGGAAGATTCGTTATCTTGCAGGTCTCGTTATCTTACAGGACTCGTTATCTTACAGGAAGATCTGCGTCTCCAGCCTCAACCCTTATAGCTGCTCCTACTTACAGTGTTATCTAACACTTAGCCACACTTTTCACTTACATTTCGCATATCATAGAGCTCTGTTAGTGGGGAGTTGAGAGAAGTTACAGCCCCGCTCCTGTGCCAGGTCAGTCCACTACGGGCTCACCATAGACCGTGCTACTTGGGACTTTTTGTTCCCAGTAGCTGAATCTATAACAACAACAGTGGGGGATAAGGTGGATAGTTCTTGTTACGGGGAGTGAGGTGGATAGTGTTCTTTGTCGAGGGGAGTGAGGTGGATAGTGTTCTCTGTCGAGGGGAGTGAGGTGGATAGTGTTCTCTGTCGAGTGGAGTGAGGTGGATAGTGTTCTCTGTCGAGGGGAGTGAGGTGGGTAGTGTTCTCTGTCGAGGGGAGTGAGGTGGATAGAGTTCTTTTGTATTTTTTACGGAGTGACAAATCGAGAGAATGGGCTGGATAGATGGCCCAAGGTTTGAAGTCCAATGTTGACCAGACCACACACTAGAAAGTGAAGGGACAACGACGTTTCGGTCCGTCCTGGACCATTCTCAAGTCGATTGAAGTCCAACTTTCCATTGTCGATTTCTGAAAGTCAATTAGGCTTATGAAAGTGTTAACTGGCATACAATTTGGCATACAACTGCCAAGTTGTATGCCACTTTAGCATACAACTGCCCATAACCGAGGAGGCAACCCTCATCAGCTACCCATTATCCAGGTACCTATTTACAACTTGTTGAACAGTTCTAAGAGAATGTACCCTCCTTGTTCGGGAATCGAACGCGGGACCAATAGGTTGTGAGACGTGGATGGTATGATAGAGAAAGCATCTTCAATTAAATACATCTTTCTTGAGAACTTGAGAGACGGGTCGAAAGCGCTTCCCTTCACTAATGCATTACATATATATATGCTAATTAGGGAATTAAGATAAGAATTTTACTGATATATATGCAAATTAAGCAGCCAAATGCTCAATTACAAAAGTTTTAGCAAAAAACAAACTGTGACATAAGGTAGAGGTATTTTTAGGGTGAGTGGGAGAGAGGGAGTAAGTTATGGGTTTATCAGGGATGAGGAATGAGGGGAGGATGAGGTGTGAGTGTGTCGTAATGGAACAGATGTGGGGGAAGGGTCAGTCCTCACCCACTACCACTATTACCACTACCACTATCACCACCACCACCGCCACTACCACCACCACTATCACCACCACCACTACCACTACCACCACTACCACTATCACCACCACCACCACCACTACTACTACCACTACCACCACTACCACTATCACCACCACCACCACCACCACCACCACCACCACTACCAGTCACACAAACATACACACAACTTCTCCAACATTCCTGCTCAATACAACAAAAACACACTTATACATCTTATACATTAACACAAATACATGTTAAATTTTAATCACAATTCACGATATTATTAATCTTGAGACTACAATACTGTTGTAGTTACTAAGCCTACATACAATATCTTTACCAAGGATTGTTACTACCACCACTACTACCACTACCACCACTACTACCACCACTACCACTACTACCACTATAACTACTCTTGTTAGTTGTACTAAACATTATATAAATACAATGTTTAAGTACATTACAAATGTACCAATATCTCCATTCAAAATAAGGACTAAATATTATTCAATTTACGTCTAGATAAACAAGCTTGATTTACACAACTGTACTCGTTACAGTTCCGCCAGAACTGTAACTCGTACTGTAGGACGTAACACTGTAACGCCTTGTCCAAGTTACCACCCAAGCCTCTGAGTCTGAGACCAAGAGCCAGAGCTTGTTTGAGACACTTGACAAGTTGAGATTAACAGCTTGTAAAGGTCATATTGGAGTTGGGACAAGTGTGACACGAGCTATTTGCCTCCAAGATTGTAATATATATATACTCAAACAAGGCAATTTCTCTATAACATAGTTATCTTGCCTTAGTATGAGACTGGGTGATTGGGTTTTCTAAACTTTGGAGAACTTGTTGAAACCTGTTTCAACTCTCTCTCTCTCTCTCTCTCTCTCTCTCTCTCTCTCTCTCTCTCTCTCTCTCTCTCTCTCTCTCTCTCTCTCTCTCTCTCTCTCTCTCTCTCTCTCTCTCTCTCTCTCCATCTGAGCAGGTAATATTACTCAATACAACCAATTACTACTTTCTTACCCCCATCCACAGTGACTCCACACACCTGCACTGGCCTCCACCTCCGCCACATGTGACCCCACACACCTACACTGGCCTCCAACTACACCACATGTGACCCCACACACCTGCACTCGCCCCCAGCTACACCACATGTGACCCCACACACCTGCACTGGCCTCCAACTACACCACATGTGACCCCACACACCTACACTGGCCTCCAGCTCCGCCACATGTGACCCCACACACCTGCCCTGGCCTCCAGCTCCACCACATGTGACCCCACACACCTGCACTGGCCTCCAGCTCCGCCACATGTGACCCCACACACCTGCACTGGCCTCCAACTCCGCCACATGTGACCACACACACCTGCGTAACTATCAGAACAAGACACGGGCTCCCCCCACTGACGTCATGCAGTCATTTATTTGTTTCATTATAATCCAAAACCTGAACTCTCATGAACACTATGACGTCACATGACATGACGTACCTTGTCCATACTACATATATAAAAACATAATTTTATTCCTTTTATGTCGTCAGGTTAGACTGGGTTCAGTCAGGATAGGTTAGGATAGGATGAGTTAGGATGAGTTAGGATGAGTTAGGTTTTTCATAGAGTAGTGATGACGTATAGAAATACCTACTTCTCCTCAGGCTCTGTTTACATTACAATATATATGATATATATATATATATATATATATATATATATATATATACATATATATATATATATATATATATATATATATATATATATATATTGATTATCTCAGTGACAGTCTATTATTTAAAATTTTATATCATAAACAAATGACACCAGTGATATATTTTATATTATTTTCATATAACGAATTGGGAGAAAATGCGTCGTTTGGTTACGTCACTAATGGTCAACTAGCGTCAAGCGGATAACGATGACATTTTTGTACTTTATTGATGTCTTCTTCGTTATTTGGTTGTTTATTGGAAGTTTATTAATATATAAAAGAAATTTTGTCACTAATGGTCATGCAGGTCGGCGTTCAATCCCCGACCGTCCACAAGTGGTTGGGCACCATTCCTTTCCACCGTCCCATCCCAAACCCTTATCCTGACCTCCTTCCCAGTGCTATATAGTCGTAATGACTTGGTGCTTTCCCCTCATGGCTTGTTCCTTTCCTTCCCGGCAAGACAGGGAGACTCTGGAACGTTCTAGTAGAAACGGGGCGACTTGTCCAAATATGGCGCGACTTGTCCAAATATGGCGCGACTTGTCCAAATATGGCGCGACTTGTCCAAATATGGCGCGACTTGTCCAAATATGGCGCGACTTGTCCAAATATGGCGCGACTTGTCCAA